>PVJO010006291.1:0-90299 GCA_004026905.1 Hystrix cristata | reverse complement strand
GCAGAAAGGCAACAGGGGAAAAAGAGGGGAAAGGGAAAATATGGAAAATGATGAATGAACCTGCTGTAAATAGGGAGGGAGGGTGCAGAGGGGAGGGGGGGAGAGGGGGGAGAACCAAGATACATCATGTATAGGTACAGAATTAATGTAATGAATGTGACCATTGTATGTAGAATGTACCAATACATGTTCTTGGTTTTAAAAAAAAAAAGAATTGGAAGAACTGACAGAAAAAAAAAAAAGAAATTGGTTTCCAGCATTTTATTGAGAATTTTTGCATCAGTACTCATACGGGATATTGCTTGGTAGTTTTCTTGCAGAGTCTGGCTTTGGTATTAAAATAATGCTGCCCTCAGAGTGAGTTAGGAAGTTTTCTACCCTCTTACTATTTTAAAAGAGTTTTGAGAAGGATTAGTATTAATTCTTTAAATGTTTGGTAGAATTTAGCAGTGAAGTCTGATCTTTTTCTTTGGGATTTTTTTTTTAACTACTAATTCAATTCCTTTGTAGTTATAGGTCTGTTAAGAATTTCTATTCTGTCGTGATTCATTCTTAGTAGATTGTGTGTTCCTAGGGATTTGTCCATTTTGTCTAGGTTATCCAGTTTGTTAGTGTACAATTGCATATAATACTCTTATAATCCTTTATGTTTCTGTAACATAAGTTCATAATTCTCCTTTAATTTTTTTTGCATCTTATCTCATTTTTTCTAGTCAGTCTAGCTATTAGTATGTTAATTTTGTTGATCTTTTCAAAAAATCAACTCCTGATTTCATTGATTTTCCCTACGGTTTTATTATTCTCTTTTAATATTTGTGCTCTAATATTTATTATTTTCTTCTGCTAAATTTGTATTTGTCTTTTTCTTCTTTTTCTAATTCTTTAAGATGGAAAGTAAAGTTGTTGATTTGTGATCTTTTTTCTTTCTAATGTAAGTGTTTATAGCTCTAAATTTTCCTCTTAGAAGACAGCTTTGGATGTATCTCATAGTTTTTCTATATTGTGTTTTTATTTTTATTCACTTGAAGCTATTTTCAATTTTTCTTTTTCTTTGACTCATATGTTGCCTGAGTATATTGTTTAATTCTCACACATTTATTACTTTTCCAGTTTTCCTTCTGCTGTGGATTTCTGGTTTTAGTTTTATGATCAGAAAAGATGCTTTGCATGATTTCAATCTTTTAAAATTTATTATGACTTTTTATGGTCTAATATATGATATATCCTGGAGAATTATCGATGTATACATGAGAAAACATGTGTTCTGTTGTTGGGTGAAGTGATTTGTATTTGTACAAGTTAGGTCCACTTGATAGTTCTGTTCATTATTGAAAATGGAGTAATGAGGTCTCAGAATGTTAATGTAGAGATATTTCTCTCTTCAATTCTGTCCATGTTTTCTTCTCATATTTTAAAGCTCTGATGTTTGGTGCATTTGTGTTTATACTTGCTGTTCATTCTTGGTGAATTGACTCTTTTGTATATGATGTTCTTGTCTCTTTTGACTCAAAGAATATTTTATCTAATTATTATAGACACATTGATCTCTTTTGGTTACTATTTTCATGAAATGTCTTTTTCTTTCCTTTCTTTTTCAATCTATTGGATGTAAAGTACATTTCTTGTAGACAGTATATAGTTGGATCCTGTTTTTCCCTCTATTGTGACAATCTATGTCTTTGAGTCTTATTTACATTCAGAGTAGCTATTAATAGGGAAGCACTTACTTCCCTGTTTGCCATTTTGCTATTTGTTTTCTGCATATTATATAGATTTTTTTGAGCCTCTTTTCCTTCATTGCTGTGGTCCTTTCTCTCTGTCTTTCTCTCTCTCTCTCTCTCACTCTTTCTCTGTTTTTTAATAATGACACATTTTTCATTCCATCCATATTTCCTTTTGTGTATTGTATATTCTGTGGCTATTTTCTTGGTGGTCATGTCATTATGAGGATTGCATATAATATTCTAAAGTTATACTAATCTGTCTCATATTTCTACTAATTTAGCTTCAATCACATATAAAACTCCAATTCCTTTATAGCTTCACTAACTTTTCTTCCTATTGATGTCACAAATCAGATCTTAAATATTATGTACCCATTAACACGCTGGATGTATGTTATGGTTTGAATCTAAAATGTCCTTCAGCAGGATCATGTTCAGCAGTGGGACTTTTGGAAGGCAGTTTGAGCATGAAAGTGCTAACCTTCCATTCATGGCTGGATGTTGTATTAGGAGGTGAAGCCTAGTTGGAGGAAGTAGGCCACTGGGACCATGCCTTTGAAGGGTATATCCTTTCCCCTACCGTGGCCTTTTCTTTGTCTCTGCTTCTTGACTGCCATGAGGTAAGCATCTTTGCTCTACCACACCCTCTGCCATGATGTTTCTTCTTCAGAACCAGTTGACCATGGACTGAAATCTCTGAAATCATGAGCCAGAATAAACCCTTCCTCCTTTAAGTTGTTTATGTCAGGTATGTGGTCACAGTAACAAAAAGCTGAGTAACACAATGTGCATAGGTTATATGTGAACACTACACCATTTTTACAAAGGACTTGAGCATCCATAGGTTCTGGTATCCATAAGAGGTCTTAGAATCAAGCTTCTATAGCTATCAGGGGCAGCTTGTATAAGAAGTCAGAAAAACAATATACGAATAAATGAAAATATCAACACATACATCAGATTACTACTAAGTATTTCAAAACAAATAACTCACTATGTTCAAAATACTAAAGGAAAACAAAACAGAACATAGAACTATAGTCAACTCCCTGTTCTCAGGTATTCTGCATTTATGGATTCAACCAACAGTGGATCAAAAATATTAAAAAATATTATGATGGGTATTGGGGATTTAGCTGAAGTGGTAGAGTGCTTCCTTGCAAGCACAAGGCCCTGAGTTCGATTCCCCGCACCCCCCAAAATATTGTGCTTGTTTAGACTTTTTGTTATTATTTCTTAATATCACTCTACATAACATTTGTACTTTATTATGCACGTGTACTTTAAGATATATAGATTATTTATCATCACTAATATTGTGTATATTATTTCATATAGCTCTTTGATTATACTAATACAGTTGTTTTAAAATCTTTAATAAGTGTTTTGTGTGTGCATGTTCAAAGACTGTGTCTGGAGATTTATTTTGTTGTTTCAATTAGACCATTTCCTTGTTTCTTTAATGCATTGTGATCTTTTGTTGAAAATTGGGCATTCGAAAGAATAACCAACTCTCCTAGTCTTTACAGACTGGTATAGAACAGTTTTATTAATTATTGGGTCTTTGAGTCTTGAGATCACACCAGAGTAGATGCTCAAATTCTTCTGAGATCTTATGTTCATGCCTTAGACATTCTATTGTGTTTCTCTGACCATAATCTCTTGCCCCAAGTTGTTCACCAGTGTTTAATCGCCCTGTAGTTTTCATACATCACAGAACCTGTCACTGCCTTTTGTAGCTTCCAGCCTGAGAGCCAAACTATGCTTCTACTCCCATGTGAGCTCTGAGCCAGGAGAGGTAGATGGTGTGATAAAAATGTACCATGTTTAAATTTAAAAAAAATGTTATAGTGAAAGGCACATTGCCATTAATTCTCCTCAGAGTACTCACCCTCCTTTCCAACACACTTATCCCATTGTTCTTGCCACTTTCAGAAGCTGTTCTGGAAGTCCTCTTTCATGATTGTCTTTATGAAGTACAATAAAAAAATACAGTGAATGCTGTGCAGACTACTGCCCAACAAAAGCCAGACTTCACTGGATCTAGCACTGTGTGACTCCTGGCTCTTTCCCAAAGTCAAAATGACCAAAAAAGGTAAATGTTCTGAATCGACTCAGGACATTGAGGCAGCCATGACAGCACAAAGACATTCATGAGAAAGGACTTCTAGAACTGGTTCAGAAAGTAGCAAGAATGATGGGTTCCGTGTGTTCAAAGTGAGTGTAGTATTTTGAGGAAGATTAATAGCAATGTCTCTTTTACTGTAATAAATTTTTAAAAAATTTAAACATTCACCTTGTTTTTCTATCACATATTGTAGATACTGTACCAGTCTCTCAAGCAGCCCACATACAGGCTAGACCTGAGCATTGGAAACGATTGCCCCTCGGCTTTTTCTGGCTTAGAAATTGGACGACATCTCTCAAGCACAGTGCATCATGCTGTGGAGAGAGTGGAGTGTGAGCAAGTGAAATTTGTATAAAATTTCTTGTCATTTTGAATTTACTTCTTTTTCTTTTTTTGAGACAGGGTTTTGCTGTGTAGCCCAGGCTGGCCTCAAACTTGTGATCCTTCTGCCTCAGCCTCCTGAATGCTGGGATTACAGGCATGCTCTACCATGCCCAGCTGGATGTTGCTTTTTCTTGATTAAACACTTGCTCAATCACTTTAGAACTTTGGTTTGCAGAGCTTCTAGAAAGTTATTTTATTTAGCAGTTTATTTGGTGTTTCTATAAGGGAACGAGGGCCCAGGAGCTCCTAGTCTGCCATCTTGATAATATCCATACTGCCTTTATTTTTAGTGTATTGTGTTGGCTTTGCATGGAGTTTTAGTGATTTTATTTGAACAGTATCTTTTCTGGGAAGAAATCCAGGGAAAATTAGATAACGGACACATTTACCCTTGAAAGGCACCTTATACTCCAGTTTGTCTCATTTCAGACCATTCATTTTAGTGAAGATGGTCTAATTCTGTCTGAGAAGAATTTGGCATGTGAAGAATACTTGGGTTTCAGGAGGAGAGATATGTTCTTCATGGGACTTCAGTCAGTTTATGAGCACCCCAAATGAACCTGAAGAATTTACCCCCAGAATGGATGTGAATGTTGTAAACTGCTTCAGTGTGGAACAGGTAGATGAAACAGGGAGAAGCTACGGGTCCCAAGATTCTGCCCACATCAGCCGTCCATTTTGTCAGAAACAAATCTCATTGTTGTAATTTGTATTTTCTTTTGAGAAAGCAACATGGATTTGTATTGTCAAACAAGAGATCCTAACAAGACACAAACAAATGAATTGTTTTGGTGATTTTAGATTCCAGGGTCTTTTATGAAAAGGGCAGCTTCTTATGTAGATACAACATGAACTAAAACAACAAACAGCATTTGTGTGAGACAGTGTTCAAGATAATGAATAGATATACATGCAGAGAAACAAAAAGATGGTTTGCTTTCCTTAGCAAATTGCATGTTAAGGGTATGAGGTTTGTTTTGGTGAAAAATAGTTTCAAACAAAAAATTTGAATACTTCTGTACCTAACCCCCAACCCTACCAAAATGTTTCAGATCCTGACCTCAATGAGGAAATCAAAATCAGGTGTCACTAGTGTCTCATAAACCTTAAATTATCATCTTCTTTACTTAAAAAAAAATGTAACATTCACTTACCAATATTAAATCAGTAAACTGAATTTTCTTCCTTTGGATGCTTCAGCCAAATTGGAGTTAAACTCACCTTAAAGTGCACGGTTCATGTTTGTTCATGGGAAGCATCTCTCCAACAGCAGCAGCCCAGGAAGTACCACAATAAGTACCGGCAGCAAGCTGGGCATGGTGGTGCACACCTGTAATCCCAGCATTCTGGGAGGCTGAGGCAGGAAAATTGCAGCTTTGAGCCGAGCCTGAGATACTTAGTGACTTAGCTAGACCCTGTCTCAAAATAAAAAAATTAAAAGAGCTGAAGATGTAGTTCAGTGCAAAGGCCCTGGGTTCAGTCCCCAGTAACCTGCCTTCCCCCTAAAAACCAACCAACCAACAAAAGACCAAATGAAAACACCCCAAAACTAATTGCAGAATAAAGTGATCCATTAAATCTATGAAAAAGCAAGGAGAGGAAGAGGAGTTCCTGCCATGTCTGGAATTTAACTGCACCTTGGTCTCAAATAGATCTTAGGTCCCCTAACTCACAAGGCCAGAGCATACACCAGCATAGTCAAGAGGCCACCGTTGTCTAGCTGGTCGGTGAGGACCTCTCCTCCATGAAATTAGTGCTTATGCTGACAGTAGAAGAATTAAGAGGCCTGAATTTTGAAACTTCGTGCATGTTATTTACCTAGTAAGAAATGATCAAAATTCTAGATGAAGGGATGGGTAAGGGAGGAAGGGGAAGGGGATAGAGGAAGAATTGGGATGTGTTATGTACGTGTTCCGGCTCCCTGCAAGGAATTCATTATGTACTGTAAACATGTACTAAAAAAAAAAATTGAAAAAATTCTGGCCTAGGGGAGCCACTTATTCTATTTTTATGGAGTGAAGTGCTGCTCAATTCTACAGTAAAAAGCAAAGTCAATTAAGATCTCAGAAAACATTCTTGTCTAGGTAAATGATATAAAAAAAGCTAATGATGTCCTTCATATATCGCTGGTGGGATTATTTTGTCTAACTTTAAATTAGTGTAGTACAAAATGGTTTCTTTCACACAAAAAAGTAAGATTTGTACTAATGTTTTTAAAAAGATCAATTTTATCTCCAGCCCTAGCTTCAGTTTAAGAGGCTTGAAAAAACATATTTCCAATGTGGGATCTAAAATGAAAGAGCAGAGAAGTGTAAGACATCCTCTGTCCAGTCTCTGAAATAGAAAACTGTAGAAGCCAGTGGGTGTGTGCACATGCAGGCCCCAGGAGATGAGATTGTGGGTCCTTGGTGGTTGTTTCTTCTCTTCTGTGGCATCATTGGGATGTGCATCTTGGGTGGCTTGAATATGCCTTGGTCTTCAGCCAGTCAGGTGGCCTGGACATGGACCAGTCCACTGGAAAGGGCTTCCAGCCACCCGTGCAGCTCTGAGTGGCAAAACTTCCCAAATCATACTTCTGGAAGGATTTTGGTTCAGAGATAACCCATTTATCTGATGAATTTCAGTTCTTATCATCACTTCCAGAATCTGTGGTGCTAGGACTTGGGCCTAGTAAGGCTGTGGAAGAACCAGAAGTGAACCAGAGGGAAGAGAGGGAGATTGTGCTTAGGAGAAAGGTGTGGGAGGCTGCTGCTTAGAGGGCTGGCTGATGTGGTCTTCTTTTCTTTTGTTGTCTCTCCATTCTGCAGCTTTAGATGGTAGAGGAAGGTACTTGTTCTATTTCTATTCGATAATAAGGTCCTTGTCAGGGGTGTGTAGCCAGTATCTCCTAGCCCTACCCGTGGCTCAAAATACTTAATATCCTCCCGAGTATATTTTATGATTAGAAAATTAATGAGTATGTAACTTTAGCCTTCAGCACTGGAACTTTATCTGTATTATCAATGGCCAAAGATAGGGTCATGGCAGAGAAGGGTACATTCAGTCTTCTTCGTCCCCCTTAGTGAGGTGCTGATACTTACTGGATTCCAGGAAATGTTGCTCATGTTGGATGGAGGAAGAGTCATGGGTGTAAGACCTTGCATGGCACCGTCTTAGCTCAGTGCTCAGCAGTACATTCTGATGGGTAGTAGTGTAGAGATTGGAGAGACCCAGTGGGCCCAAGAGGAAGTGCTTTTTGTTGTTTCAAAGCCATTGAAAGACTGGGGTCGAGGTATGTCCTCACCTCCACAGTGAAATACAGTGACGACAGTTATAGATAAATGTTAACGAGGAGCATTGTCCAGTTGCTTCAAATGGGCTGAGTTTCCCAGGAAGTGCCTGTACAGGGGTTCTGCGGGGGAGCTATCTTCTGCCTCAATTCTGGCACTAAGGAGGCTCCGTGGAGCCAGGTCTCCCGAAAGACCCAAGCCATAGTGAGAGTAGTGCCATGTTTGTGGTGGCTCTGCCATCCTGTAGAAGTGACCTGGAGCAACAGGCTGAAATTGCGTATTTCCATTCTTTCATTCAGCCCTTCGTTTGGATGGAGCGTGCGTTATGTGCCCGGCATTGTACTTTAGTGAATTAGACCACCAGCCCCTCCGAAGCTCACTGCAGCAGCCAGTCAGTGCTTTTCACTGAAGCCTCGAGGCTGGCCGTAGGTGGGGATCGTAATTCTGCTTTACAGATCAGGGAACCAAAAGAACAGTAGTGAAAAGTGGCAGGAACTTGCCCACTAGACTTGGCAAAATTGGAATGTGGAGCTAGTGCTGTCCAGAAAACTTTGTTTTTTGTGACTATTTATGCATAAACTGTGACACATGGAAAAATACTAATTTTTAACTAAATAATGTCATGATATGATTTTAACCTTAAGCCTCTTAGTGCTTTTTTACAATTCTGTAAATTATAGGTAATGATAGATATGCAAATCCTTTTCTGTCTAGTAGGTTTAAGTGATTTCTATCAGCCCTTGTGAAAAACCAGTTTTGCCTCCATTTGCTTATATTTTCATTTTTACATCATATAAATTTATTTTTAAAAAAACTGAAACATAATTATATATATTTATTGGGTACAGTGTGATAATTCAGTTTATGTATACAATGTGTAATGATCAAATCAGCATTACTGGCCTTTCCATCTCCTTAAACATTTATCATCTCTTATTTTTTTTTGAACGCTTCAAACACTCTCCTAGCTCTTTTTTTTTTTTTTCCCAGTACTGGAGCTTGAATCTAGGGCCTTTTTTAATTTTCAGTTTTGAGACAGGTTCTCAAAGTTGTCTGGGCTGGGTTTGAATTTGTGATTCTCCTGCTTCAGCCATCCAGAGTGCTGGGATTACAGGTGTGTGCCACTATACCTGGCTTTGAATCCAGTTCTTTGATAAATAAATAATAAATTCTTGTAAACTGTAGTCACTCTACTGTATTATAGAAGACTAGAACTTATTTCTACCACCTAACAGTATTTTGGTGTTATCCAACCTCCCTCTATCCCACATTCCTCCCCCACTTTCCTAACCTCTAGTGACCACTATCTATTCTCTACTTCTTAAAATCAATGTTTTTAGCTTCCACATATGAGTGAAAACATGTGGTATTTGCTTTCTATGCCTGGCTTATTTCATTTAACATAATGTCCTCCAGTCTCATCCATGTTGCTGCAAATGAAAACTGGTGTTTTAAAAGAAATTTTGTTCTTTGGTTACAACATCTCTGTTTCCCTTGTTATTAAAAAAAAAACCTCTTTAACAATGTTCATTTTTATATTTGTTTGAGACTTCTGATTTGGTTTTTTTTTAATTTTTTAAAATTATTTTTACCAAGAACATGTATTGGTACATTGTATACATAATGATCATAATCAGCATGGTTATTTTGTACCTGTACATGATACATCTTGGTTTTCCCCCCTCTGCCCCCCTTCCCCTCCCTTCCATTCACCCACCCCTCCCTATTTGCAACAAGTGTAGCTATACTTTACCATTTTTTCCCCTTTCATCTTACTTTTCTTTTAGCCTTCTTCTTTGAAATTTATCTTTTAAAACATGTTATAGAAATTTGATTTTTGTGGGAAAAATAAAGCAAAAATAATATTCTTCAGTTGCCACCATATAGAGTTAATTACTGTTAAATTTTTCATGAATATACAAACATTGATCAATAAAAACATACTTAAAAATGAGATCATAGTGATATACGGTTATAATGTGCTTTTTTTTCACTTAAATTATCATTAAGGTCTATTTCAATAAGCAAACTTCTCTGTGATTGTTTTAATGTAAACGCCTTGGCATTGCTTATCCGAATTGGAATATGAGCTTTTTTCCGAAGTAGTTATAACTTCCCAGAAGCACACACAAGTGTGCTTTTCTCAAGTAGGATTTCAGTTCTTTATGAATCTGGTTTATCAATGGTTGTGCTCACTACCCTGCCGGTTGTGGGTCCCTTGTCTTCTTATTCGTTTATAGGCATTTTGGATTTGGATCCAGGATAATCAAAGGCACCAACACCTGATCATTGTGGTTAATGATTTCTCATTGTTTTATTGTTCCAAAGCTGTCACTTTGTAAAATTTGTCAAGGGGATTTTGAGGTCCAAGGTTAAATATTGTTCAGTAGTATTTTCCTGTTAAATATACACCGATTCTTTGAAAAGTGCTAAATTCATGTTTGGTAGCGTGTGGTTATGCTGACTCTGCTAAGCGGATGATGAGACTGCCTACTGCTGAGGAAAAGGCACAGTATTTCATAAGTCTCCACATCTGCCCAGGTCCTCCCAGGCCCTGTTCCTAACCACTGTGCCCTACTGTATCTGCTTTAGGCTCTACAACCCAAGGAAGTGTTTTTAATCCTGTTGGATGTTAAAAACACCTGAGTAGCATTTAAGACTCTTAACAGGCCAGGGAGTATAGCTCAGTGGTAGAACACTTGCCTAATGGGTATGAAAATCTAGGTTTGATCTCCAACACTGCAAAAGAGCAAAACAAACAAAAAAACCAACAACAGCAACAACAATTAATCCATCCCAGCTCCTGGCCCTTCCAACTTGATCAACCGGATGAAAATCTCTGTAGTGGGTCCTAAGCATTAGTGTTACATTATTTACAAATAAAAACAGACCCAAACACTCCAATCTCTCCAGTTGCATTCTATTGTGCAGTCTGAGCTGACACCCATTGAAACTGAAAACAGCTTCTATTAATATGAAAACGAACACTGACATATCTAGTTAGTATTTTTTTAAGATCTCAATATTGGTCATTTATGTTAGATAATTAGAAGAATAGTTCTGCAGTAAAGGGAGAGGGTCTATGGAACAAAGATGGCAGAAAGAACCTAAGCATTACTTACAGGCAGGTTTAATCTTTACGGATGACTTGTAATAATCAAAGCAATAGAATCACAGAACATTCTCTTTTGGAACAGAAGGAGAACCCAGGTGACCACATCATTGATAAAGAGAGGACTGATGTATCAAGTGACAATTATAATCAAAGGACAGTATTCCACAGAACTGCCCATATGAGTTTCTCTAAGGCAAACACTTAGATGTGGAATTTCTGGTCTTCATTAGTTATTTCCAACATCTATCAATTTACTTCCTACACTGCCACTGTTATGATTTAGATAGAAAATGTCTTCCAAAAGTCTTACGTATTTGAAAGGTGATTGAATTGTGGAGGCATTATACTCATTGGTGGATTCATTCGTTGGTGAGTTCAGTAGCTGAATGTGCTGTTAGGAGGTGGGGCCTGGTTGGAGGTGAGTCACTGGGGGAATGTGACCTGGAAGGGTGTATTCTTGTCCTTGGCTCCTCATTTTGCTTTCTGCTTCCTGGCTGCCATGTGGTGAGCAGCTTTCCCCTGTCATACTCTTCCAACGTGCATTTCTGCCTTGAGGCAGCCAACCATGGACTGAACTAACTGGAAACTGTAAGCCAAATAAGCCTCTCCTCTAAGTTGTGGGTATCAGGTTTTGTGTCCCAGCCATGGGAAAGTTACTAAGATACTCAATTTAAGCATTTTCCTGGTTCCCTATACCCTTGCCAACCTTTGATAACAGACTTTCATCCTGATGCTATGAAAATATTTTTTTTTTGGCTTTAATTTTCATCTGTCTGATTTCTAATGAGATTTTGGTCATTTGAGTTTCTGAATTGCCTGTTCATATACTTTGACCATTTTTAATTGGGTCCTCTTTTTATTGATTTATAGAAATCAGTATATGTTTTTGATATTAAATAATGATTATATGGATTTTTTGTGTTATAATAGGAGTTTTTTTGGATATTGTGTCTATATTGGACTTTCTTAATAGTTTTAATAATTTATGCATTCTCTTGAGTTTTTTACATTGATAATCACATTGTGAATCATGATAGTTTATTAATATAATATACACATATTTTAAAACAGACTTTGTTTTTTAGAGCAGTTTTAGGCACAGCAAAGTTGAGTGGAAAGTAGAGTTCCCACATGTCTTCTGCTTCCACACGTGCTTAGCCTCTCTCACTGGCAACATCCCTCACCAAAGTGGTTACAATTGATGAACTGATCTTGACACATCATTAGCACCTAAAGTCTGTAATGTATGTTGTGGCACACACTTGGTATTGTGGATTTTATCTGCTGGGACAAATGTATAATAACATGTTTCTACCAGTATAGTATCACACAGAGTAGCTTTATTACTGGAGGCCTAGGGCAGACACCTGACTCTGGGGGTCTTAACAAATCAGGACTGGCTACTTCCCCCAAAAACCAAATGGAAAAAGTAATGTGGAAAATCAGGAAAGGAACTTTACTCAGTATAGTCACACTGGGAAGACACAGGGACCAAGTCCTTACCCCTGTCTTTGAGAGGTTAACAAGAACTCCAAGATTGTATGAGGAAAGGGGGGAAGAATTATGCATATTAAGTGGTCTTGGTCAAATTGTGGTCTCATTGATCATTATTTTAGGATGGTCAGGTGGGGCCTTGTCAGTGATAAGCAAGTTACTGTTGCCTGTGGGGGTAGTTTTGATTTTTGTCCCAAGGTATTTATCTATCAGATCTATTGTTCTTGGAATCCAAGGTGACTGCAATAGAGAATGACTCAGAGAAAGGACAGTCAGAATGAAGGCAGAGATGCTAAGCTTTTTATCTTACTTTTAGTCACCCATTGGGCATCTGCAGGCCCACGTGAAGAGTCAGTGTGCCTTTTAGCAAAAGTTTTCCTTTGTGGGTATATTTTAAGTACTTCTTCAATTTTTTTAATGTTTATAGTTGTATTAGTCAGCTTTTCATTACCGGGGCAAAATACCTGACATATACAATTTAGAGAAGGAATGGTTTATTTTTAGCTCACAGTTAATTGGCTCCCAGGCAGAAACAGCACAGTGGAAAGGGATGGTGGAGGAAAGCTGCTCACTTTCTGGCTGCCAGGAAGCACAGAGAGGGGAGGAGCCTGAGAAAAGAGACACCCCTCAAGGCACCACCCCAGTGATCCACTTCCTCCAGCCAGGCCCTGCCTTTTAGCAGCCCATTCAGCTCTGCCCTCATCAGTACACCAACTATTGCTGAGGGTGTTACCATCAATACATGAGTCTTTGGGGCATACTTGCTATTAACCATAACACAGATTTACTCAGTTTTATTTTTTTCTTACTGAATTACTTTTTAGCAAGTTGTATCTTTCTAGTAGTTTGTTTTATCTAAAATTTTAAATTTATTGGCCTACTATCTCTCTCTCTATATTCTTATTACTATTTAGTTGCTGCTATACCTGTAATTAGTTCTTCTTCAGGGCTAATTTTGTATATGTAAATTATATAATAATTTAATGCATATGTAAAACATATGTATGTGTATATATATATTTTTAAACATACTCTATAGTTCCTTGTTGGTAGTGTTTTCATTGTAATTAAGAGTGTTTTTCATTGTAATTGAGTCTTAAATTTCTCTCTGTCCGTCTCTTTCTGTTTCTCCGTCTCTGTCTCTGTCTCTGTCTCTCACTCTCTTTTCTTCTTCAGTGCTGAGCAATGACTCCAGGGCCTTATACATGTTGAGGAAATGCTGTACTGCTGGATTATACCCTCCACTTTGAAGATCTTTTATTAACATTCATACTTTTTATTTAAAATTTTTTTTAGCTTATTAGTACATGTGTACTACATAATGCCCTGAATTTCAAATGTTTAGTAATTTCCATTGTAGTTTCTTACTTTACTGCATATTCCTTATATTTATAAATTAAAAATTTCCAAAAATTCTTTTGTTATTGAATTTTAATTTTATTGTATTGTCATCAGACTATAGTCTGTATAATATCACTCTGTTTTAGTATTTGTAATACACTTACTTATTTCCTGTATTCCTTCATGGAATGTGATCCCCATGAAGGAAGGAATTTACTTTGTTTCATCATTGTTGTTTTCTGAGTGGCAGAATGATGATTGGCACATAGTACTACATCAACTTCTGTTGAATGAAGTAGTGATGAACACTGATGGGAATCTTTGATGATCAGCGTTTCCTTCTGTAGGTGGTCTTCCTGGACCTCTTAGAAGAAAGCACAAATTCCCGTAGGTTCTAGTTCATACCAGTAGACTTAGCTTCATGTTCACACGTGAAGTCGTATCTATATGTGTCTGAAGAACATCAAAATTTCCTTCACATTAAGCAGGAAGAATGTGGAAGAATCTGTGTACTCTTAAATCAATTTAATTCTGATCTTCCCACTCTCAGCACCTCAGTGTAAATGTGATTTCTATTTCCCACAAATGGAAGAGGCTGTTTTAGTCAATTTGGGATGCTCCCGTAAATTACCATATACGGAGTGACTTATAAAAAATAGGAATTTACTTCTGATGCTTGTGGAAGCTGGAAGTCAGAGGTCAGGATGTCAGCATTATTGGGCTCTGGTGAGGGGCCTGTCCCTGGTTGTAGATGACTGACTTGTCTCCACGTGCCAAAGGGGGAAATGGGCTTTCTGGGATCTCTTAATGTCAAGGGCACTAATCTCATTCATCTGGGCTCTGCTCATGATCCAGTCACTTTCCGGATGCCCCACCTCCTAATACCACACTGGGGGTTGGGATTTCGACCTGTAAATTTTGGGGGGAATACAGTCATTCAGATCATAGCATTCGCCATAGGAGAACTGGAAATTTTTATGAAAATTTTGTTTCCTGTATTTGATGTTTGCCACAAAACAATATTCATGCATTCTGTCAAGCAGTTACAGAGTAGGGACAGCTGGCTATTACTCAGCTTAGTGTATCAAATAGATATTTTTGAAAATATACAATCTTTGAAGATTTTTATTCTTTAGATAACTTTGGCTTTGAAGACTCTGTATATCTTAAAAGCAGTTTCACAATGTCAGTAGTTTCCTGTGATTGATAGTTACAGCACACTGAGCTCACGGAGACATTAAAAATGTGGCATGGGAAAAGAAAAAAAAGGACTTTACAATATTGGATTCTGTAGCAGTAAGTAATCTGCTCTTGGCTTTCCTTCCCTTTACTAAAGATTTTTTTTTTATTTTCTTCTGAAAGGTCTGTGCTTTATTGCATTCTAGAGTTGGACATGCTAATACCAATATATTTTTTTCATGCATGGCAGAATATTGTTTCTCAACATAGAATTATTGGATAAATGTTATAATTTTGTTTCCCTTTAAAAAAGATTTTATGATTTTAAAAAAAAATCACAAAAATTGCCCAGAAGTAAGGATACTAAGGTAGAATATTGACTTCTGGTAGGTATTTTGTGGGGGCAACAGGAATGATTGTATGTTATAGTCTCAGAAAAGGGGGAGGTGGATCCATTATAGAGTGTGGTAACTAGAAGGGCTGTGTTATGTGGCGAAGCAATGAGATGGTATGTGAATCATTTTTGGAAATAAAAGAGGTTATTCTTATTGAATATGGAGGGAGTTATTTTCTCTAAGTAGAATATGCAGTGAAGGCTCCACTAGGATATCTGTTTGTCATGGTTTGGGTCTAGAATGTCTCCCTCATGTGTTTGGAGTGGGGCTTTGGAAGGTGCTTGGATCAGGGGGTACTGTATTCATCTGTGGATTCACCCGCTCAGACTTGAGAGCTAAATGTGCTGTTAGGAGGTAGGGTATGATTGGACGAGGTGGGTCACCAGGGATGTGACTAGAATGGGCTATCTCTCTCCTTAGCTCTTCTCTCTGTTCTCTCTGCTTCTTGGTCACCATGATATGAGCAGATTTCCTCTGCAGGCCTTTCCACCATGCTGTTTCTGCATTTGAGCAGAACATCTAGACTGAAACTTCTGACTGAAACTGTGAACCAAAATCAACCTCTCTTCTTTAAGTTGTGAGTGTTGAATCTTGTGTCCCAGCAGTAATGAAGTGGCTAAGACACTGCTTTGACAAATAGACAGGAAGGTAATGGCTCATCACAGAAGTTGATTTCTTGCTCAGTAACAGCTTAGGGGTAAGCATTCTTGTTAGAGTGGCTCTCCTTGGGTAACCTTGGTGAACCCAGGTTCCTTCCATCTGTTCTGCCACTTCCTAGAGCAAGTTTTTTTAATTTTTTTCCTTCCTTTTTTTGGGGTATGTTTGGGGACGTACTAGATAGTAAATAATTTAAGCTTTTCAGGATATTTTGGCTGTCCCATATACTGAGTTTTGCCACTATACCATGAAAATAGCTTAGCCAATAAATAAGTAACAGTGTCTTTCAGTGAAACATTGTTTCCAAAAAGAGGTGGCAGGCTGGATATTGTTCTTGGGGTGTGGTTTGCAGACCTTTGCCCCAAGGTACTGTCATACTCTTTTGTAATTAGTAGAGAAAGGGAAGGAAAATGGATAAAGAAGTGTTGGAGGTATGAGGGAATGGTCTGGAAAGTAAAATGTCTAATTGCTTTTGTCTTTCACTGGGTTGAAGTCAGCCACATGGTGATAATCGGTTGTTAGCTGTGTGTACAGCAAGAAGAGAACAAGTGGCAATCTTTGCCACATCCAGAACAATAGAAAATCTGGAGGTAGAATTTAAAGTCTACCCTCAAACTACCCTACGATGTTCTCAACATAGGGCTCCAAAAGTGTAGCTTTGTAATCAGACAGACCTGAGTTTGAATCCTACCTTTTCTATCTATGTACTTTTTAGGCAATTTGTTTAATCAATTCATACTTCCACTTCTTTCTTGGAAAATGAGGGTATTTATAGCTATCTTTAGGGTCACCGTGAATGTTAAATAAAAGGAAAACTTCATAAGCATTCGGTAGGTAGTAGTTGTTATCAGTATTATTTGAAATAACTTACTTCACTTCCTGGTAGAGTATTTTTAATGTATTCTTGATGGGTTTACATCCTTGCACTACTGCTTACTAGCTGTGTAATCTTGGACAAGTTATTTAACCTCTGTGTGCCTCAGGTCTGTTGTTTATAAAATTATGACAGTAATAGTACCTATACTAGGGTGGTTGTGATGTTTAAATAATTTACTACATACATGCCAGGTGTGGTGGTGCACGCTTATAATCCCAGCACTCGAGAGGTGGAGGCAGGAGGATTGCCATGAGTTCAAGGCCAACCTGGACTACATAGTGAGTTAAAGGCCAGCCTGAGCTACATAGCAAGACCCTGTCTCAAAAAAAATTTACTACATGAGAAATCGTAAGTGCTTAGTATTAGTAATGCTTAAACAATGGTATCTACAATTAATATTTTGATACATTGTTCCCTAGTGTTTAAGGCAGATACTAATGATAATCAAATAATCATTTTAATAGTATTGATACATTAATTTATTGAACAAAATTTGAGTATCTGTGGGTCTGAGCTAGGCTTTGAGGATAGAAATGGCGAGAAAGACCTGACATTGTTCCTGTCTTCATGGAGCTTATTGTGTTGTGTTTGTTAATAGGTACATTTTCTTTTTTGAGCAGTCTCTGCAATGAGTGCTTTTAACATGTCATCTAATTTTATTGTTTGCAATAACTGTGAATTAGATTTTATTGTCTGTATTTTACAGACAAGGCAACAGAATTAGAGAACTTAAGTGATTTGTACAAGGTCACAGAGCTGGTAAATGGTAGAGATGATATTTGAAACTGTGTCCTTCAAATTCAAATGCCAGTATTCTTAACAATCATGCTGTGCTGTCAGATCTGGCCACATACAAAGATTTGCTTAGCAAAGTGTACACTGTTTAATGGGAACATAGGTTGGAGGCAGGGGGAGGAGGGAGCTGTGAGGGTGAGGGTGGCCTCTTGGCCTCTCTGGGAATTCAGTTCCATCTCTGGACCATTTATGACAGCAAATGCCCTCTCTACTTGGATGACTTCAAACATCCCCCAGGATTAGAAACATGTAATCTTATCAACCAGGTTTGGTTTCCATCTGCAGGAGTGCTGGGCTTTTCAATTTAACCAGTGGCTTAAAAAATGGAAAAAAATAACACAAAGAAATCTACTGTCTCTACCCTTCTTTAAAATGATGAATGCTTTTTAAAGGCAAATCCATCATTGGTCACTTGAGGGAGGAAATGTCAAGAAAAGTTATGGTTTGTTAGCTTTTACTTCTTGACATTATACAAGAAAGTAATTGAAGTACAACAAATGCCATGTTGTTTTACCTCATCTATTTATATAGCAATCTGACAAGATGAATATATATGTTACTGTGGATTTGGAAAAAAGTGACACAGGTTGTATGATTCGTTCTATTGTCTTATCAGTGCTGATCAAATGTGCCTTCCCTCAACAAAACACATGGCAGAGGAATTGGTATTCTTTCATGTTGATTCCTGGATATTAAACGATTGAACTCATTTTACCTCCTCAGCCCCATTAGCCTCTTATCTCAAGCTCTTAGACTTTTAACATGGATATGTAATAAAACATGCACAAATTCAATTCAATACAACAAATATTTATTTAGCAGTCACTGTGCATAAGATACTATGCTAAATGGAGATGCCTGTTAATTCACAATCTGTGATAATTCAAATGCAGCCTAGACTAAATGATACCATTATGCCATTTGTGCAAAAAACAGTCTGCTAAGCAAATCAGCAAGGTGTATTGTACTATGTATTATGCTTTGCTCCTGCAAACCCAAATGTAAATCAGATTTTAAATTCACAAAGAGAGCCTGCTGTTCAAAGAATTTTATAATGATGTTTCTAGAGAATATATAATCACGACAAGTAAGAATTTTTAACTTGGCTGTTTAAAAGGCAAATGACCACTTTTTTGAGGGACAATTCACGTTAGTACTGTGAAAAATCCCAAAGGCTTGTTTCTATGACACCCGTGATCTCTTTGTGGTTGGCTAGTCTGGTTGTCAAGCAACTTAAATAGAAGAGATGTGTGAAATGATTATTTTTTTCTTTTGAAAGGTGTCAGCTACAAAACAAAGGTATAGAGCTGCTTACTGCATACTGAGCTCTCTCCAGTGCTTAACGCAGATTGCTGGGAAAGAAATGAGGTACAAAACTATATTTAATAGGAAGAGGCAAGGTGAGCTTTCAGTGTGCCTTAACCTTTTTATTTTGCTGACGTTACTTTCAAGAATTTGCTGGTATCTCGTGATTTTATCTAGGGGTATGATATTAAGAATCATGAGACCAAGTTTTCTGGGAATATAGTAATATTATGTCACTGGACATTTTGTTACTCTGTTTTTAATAGTCCATTTGTTGAAATCAGTTCCTTTGCATACGTTCCTATGTACATATAAATGGGCTAATAGGTCTGAGTCGAGAGTTTAGCTTATATGACCATCACTTACATGTCAGTGCCACATAGTAAGGAATTTGGCTTTGGCTAAAGAGAGGTCTGTCTTTGCCTTCAGCTTTGGATAGGTAATCGATATTTTGCCTGCTAGAAGAATCTTTGTTTAGAGTAGGTACTGGTCACACCAGATTTTAGGGTGTGGCCACCCACATGAAATAGATGCAGGGTGAAGCTGGCCATCCCAGAAAAGTCAACCATGTGATTTTTATTGTGGGAGTTTGTGTCACATGGTATCAGTTGACATAGAGACAGAATTTAAAAATCTGGGCAATTGATGAAGTCTATGTAATAATGCTCCAGTGAAAACTCTTGAAATCTGATGCTCACACGAAGTTGGAAATACTTTTCACATTTTGACATGTATCAGTACCAGGAGGGTAGCATATCCTGACTCTATGGGACAGGACAATGGATGCTTTGTTTGTAACCCTTTCAGACTCTGCCCTGTGTATCTCCTCTTTGGCTGCTTTTAATCTGTATCTTTTCTCTGTAATAGACCATAACCATAATGACAACTTTCAGTGAGTTTTGTATATCTTTCTAGTAAATTATCAAAACTGGAGGTAGTTCTGGGAATCTCCTCAAGTTTGTGACTGGTGTCAGAAGTGAAGGGAGTCTTGGGGACTGTTTTGTCCAATCATTGCAGCTTGGCTACGTGGTTAAGCACCATAATTGAAAGGGGCTTATTGACACGCAGATGTGTTCAGTTATACATGGCGATGATATCCCACCTCCAGACTGCAAAACAAGAAATTTCCCTTGGAGGTATTTGTAAAATAGCCTAATTTGCTAGGTTTAAAGAAACAACATTATATAGACATCTTTTTGTGTGTGTGTGTAGGAACCCAGGGCCTTCACACTGAGCTACATCTCCATCCATATATATTAATATCAATATTTTAATATTAATATTAAACAATTGTATTAAATTAATATATACTTTATTTTGGAGGTAGGATCTCACTAAGTTACTAAGTTGCACAGGCTGGACTTGAAATTGTGATCCTTGAAGGACTAGAGAAATAAGAAATGGAAGAAAAAAATGGAAACAAAGCTTTTGTAAATAAGGAGGGAGGAGGGGGTGAAGGGAGGGGAGGGGAATGGGAAAAAAAGAAGCAACAAGATATATCATGTACAGGTACAGATCCCCTATGATGAATGTTATCACTATGTACATCTAAAATGTACATTAAAATAAAATAAATAAAAAGAAGAAAAAAGGAAATTGTGATCCTTATACCTTAGCATCCCAGAGTGCTGGAATTGCAAGCGTAGAACTCTTTTTGTACAACTCGGTGAAATTAGAAAACTTTTAATGATGTTGAGTGTCTTCAGGGGTTACAAACTTAAATACTTTAGGGGTCTAGAAAGGTACGTTAAATAACGGAAATATGAGGTGGGATCTTTAAGGAATATATGACTGGTGTAAATGCATTCAGAATTAATAAAAAGGTAGGTAGGACTAAAAAATATGTCTGTAACAGAAGTTGGTCCAGAGGCTACTAGTTTGCCTCTTCTCTATGATTTGAACTAAAGACTCTATTTGAAAATGACCATTTTTGGTAAAGGAATGTTATGAGACTATTAGGATTTTATATTTCAGTCTTTTATGTCAGTTTTTGTTGGAATTTGTCCATTTTAATAAGTTTATTTCAACTGTACAAGCAGAAAATTGTTCATAATCTCCTCTTATAATCTTTTCAATGTTTATAGAATCTGTAATAATGCCTCATTTAAAATTCCTGACTTTAATTATTTGTGCCTTTTATGTACTTTTTTGCACATGTATGTCTCATTCTGAGTTTATTATTTGGCTTTTAATTAGAATGATCTATATTTTTAATATAATTATTGATATGTTTGTGTTTAAAGAAGTTAGTATATGACTTCTATGTGTTCCGTGTTCTTTGTTCATTTCACATGTTCTGTTTTTTTTTTTAATCTTTTTTCACTGATTCCTTTGGATTGATAAAGTGGTTTGTTATTATATGTCCTCTTGTTAGTTTGAAAATTATACATTATTAGTCATATATTACAGTGCTATCATCTTTTTTTTTTTTTTTTTGGTGCTGGGAATTGAACTCAGGGCCTTGTGCTTGCAAGGCAAGCACTCTAACCACTGAGCTAAATCCCCAGCCCCTATCATCTGTTTTTAATTTATTAAAATTTAATATTGTTACCTTGTCTTCCTCCATGATAAAAAACTTTATATTTACCCCTTTCTGATGAATGAATAATTATTTTGTATGTATGTACATATATAAATATATGTAAATTTATATGATGGGATTTTGATAAGACAGAGGTGATACTACAAACCAGTGTAAAAGGTGACTCAGTCAATAGATGGCTTGGGAAAACTGCCTGAATGTTATATGTGGAGAAAAATAAGATTAGATTCCTAACACATCATAAATACAACTTAACTCCAGATATATTAAAGACTATATTTGAAAGGTGAAATGGTAAAATATAAAGATAATAGAAAGTCTATGAGAAGGTCTTTGTAAATTTAGAGTAGGGAAGTAGAAACCAAAATTAAAGATTTATGTTCAATAAAGGACATAGTGTACATAGCCAGCCAGTGGGCCCTGTTTAGGAGATAATATTTGCAATGTAAACATCTGGAATATACAAGGGGCTCTTTTTAACGAACAAGAAAATGATGGGGGACATGAAAGAAAAATAGATAAACATTATGAACAGGTAATTTCCAGATGAGAAAAGACTAATGGTTAACAAATACATGAAGGAATGCTGAACTCGCTCATAATTAGAAAAGGGCAGATTAAGACAAGGAGATACCTCTTTACACCTATAAATGTTGAAAACATTAAAATGTTGAGGAATACAATTGTTGGCAAGAATATGGAGAACCAGCAAATTGTATGCACTGCTTTGATAGTTTAAAGTTATTTGGGTGTTTTTGTACAAAAGTAGTAGTATTTAGTAAAATTAAGTAAGTGTTACATAATCTGGCAATCCTATCCTTGGGAAACAATTTCAGAGATACTGGAATGTTAGTTTACAAGGAGACATGTATTAGGTGCTCATCACAATATTAAGGGTGGGAAAGAATTAGAAGCAACCTAGATGTCCATCAATAGGGAACTGAATTAATAAAAAATGGTATATGCATACTGTAGAATATCATATAATGAAAAGTAACTCATAAGAACACATTGAATGAAAAAAATAGATACAGTTGGATCCATAGCACAATTCCATGTATGGAGATAAAAAATACATATAACAATGCTATTTTAGTTTTCAAGTCCAAGCATATTTACCAAAAAAGTTAGTGTGGATGCCTTCATGGAGGAGCAGGAAAAGAATGGGAGAATCATGATCATAGGCAAAATATACTGAAATAAAAACAAGATAAAGTTTTGCATGAGGAGAGAATGACATCAAGGAACATAATTAACTCAAGGAAGGAGTTGAGTTGAATCAGCCTTATTCTAGAATACTAGGCAGTACACTTAATAGATACTTAAGCAATCTCACTTATGACGTAAATACTTAAAAAAGAAATTTTATATTGGGATTGTAAATGAAAAACAACTGCATTTTTCTGTAAATAGGAAGTAAATATACAAGTGATTACATAGAAACAAAACAATACTATGAAATTCCAGCTGGATACTTTAACCTGCAGCAGTCTGAATCTGAGAGATTGGCAAGTCTAGAGATATGTTAATACCAGTTTAAAATGTTTCTTTTCTTTATAATCAGGAGAGGGAAAGAAAAAAGGAGGGAATGTAACTTTTAAATACTGTGTTTCAGAAGTGTTTAAAATCATCTAAGTCTGTGCAGTGCCTGAAATTACCAGTGTTTTGTGTCCCACCCACACTTCAGGAAACACAGGAGTTGATGGTTGCTAAGGTCTTTTTCAGCTTTAATTTTCTGAAGCTGTGCGAAAATAAGAAGGCACAATCTTGGTGCAAATGAGGAAAAAAAAAATCTGGTAGTGAAAACACCCGATAACAGACTGGCTTTGCAAGAGAGGAAAGAGGGCTAGTTCGCTAAAATGCTACATGGTGTTCCTGCTGCTGCCACAAGAGATAAGCCTGGGAAGACTGAACACATCTTCAGAACTTTACGGAACTTTGCAAATGTTACCTAAGCCCTGAAGATGATGCCAGCGAAATGCTCTGGAAACGGGTTGGTTGATGAGTGCTTTCGAGGGAATGTGTGTAAGAAGAACATAAAGGGAAGAACTCTTGGAATTTATAGTTCCTTTGGTCTGGGACTTTGCGTATCAGTTTCCAGAATAACATGATTTTGGAAAGCACTCTGAATACTCCTTCTCTTAATCAAGGGAGAGAATTGGTGTTACCTGAGTGTTACCGCGGTTTCTTTCTGACCTCATGAGGACCGAATTAGGTTGCAGGTGCCAGGAACCCAACAAAAACACTAGCGACAAAGAATCAAGACTGTTGTCGGGACAGGTGGGCTTTCTGCTATGAGAGGGGCTGTCTCCACATTGTGGGCTCCTGCGCTTCAGCCTTCCATCCTTGCATTCCAGCTCCAAAAAGAAAAAAAGCTTCTGTCTGGGGGGTTCCAAAAAAAATAAAAAAAAAAAAGTACACTGGCCAGAATGAAATTGGGTACCTAGTCCTGAGCCACCAGGTGAAAGGAATTTAACTATGATTCATGCTCCACACTGGATGTGGGGGTGAGGCCATTTCCATACAAAAGACATTTCTGAGAGGAGGCGAGGAAAATCCCTGCTGGGAAGGCACATCCAAAAAAATACTCTTTCTTTGAAGTTAGATCAGGAGTTAGCACACTTCTGTAAAGGGCACTGGTAAATGTTTTAGTTCTTGTAGGCTACGAAGGTAATTACACTCCCCCTGCCTTGCCCTGCCCCACCCCATGTTTTGCAGCTCTTTAAACATGCAGAAACTTTCTTAGCTTGCAGACTGCAAAACCTGAGGCAAGTTGAAATTGGCCCACGGGCCACAGACTGCTGAGCCCAAAATCAGACTGACTCTGTTCTTTTTGGTCTCGGTATGACTTTTTATGAGCTTTACCTTCTGAATGCTTCTGTCGACATATGTGCTACTCTAGAAACTCTGTGAGAATGGTAAAGTGTAACTATACTTGTTGCAAATAGGGAGGGGTGGGTGAGTGGAAGGGAGGGGAGGGGAAGGGGGGAAGAGGGGAGAAACCAAGATGTATCATGTACAGGTACAAAATAACCATGTTGATTATGATCATTATGTATACAATGTACCAATACATGTTCTTGGTAAAAATTAAAAAAAAAATAGAAACTCTGCGAGAGAAGCAACCACATTTTTTTTCTCCTGGTCCTCTTCTTTTTCTGTACTACTACTGCTACTAGTATTAATATTTGCCATGTTCCTCTTTTGCCACTCTATATCCAACAACTGGCTCAAGTTTCGGTAAGTGAAGCACTCAATAAATGTATACTGAATAGACAGAAGCTATTTCTCAAAGGTCTGCTGACAGAGCTTGGCCCTCTGGAGGTAGGGAAGAGAAAAAGGCGATTGTCCTCTTAGGTGGTTGACTGAGTTGCAACCCTGCAGTCACTGCCGGTGATTCCAGGAAGGTGGGTGGGGTGGGTGGTACAGGAAATGTGAGTTTCAGCCTTGGCTTTCCATAACCTTGTGACTTTGGGAAAATCACTTTTCTTCCTTTTATCTTTTTGCTCTTCACTTATCAAACAAAGAGGTTGGACTAGGAAATGGCTAAGGTTTTCTGTAGTTCAGGTTTTTATTGTGGAAAGGAAAACATTTGAACTAGGGATAGAAGAGACAAGGAAGTTGTGCCTATACTGTGGGGTAACTTTGGAAATTGATTTTTAGGAGTTTTGGCAAGAAGCTTTTTGAAGAAGTGTTAATGACTAAAACAGACATATAAACACAGCTCTAATGGAAGGCGGGTTTGCCAGTTCATTATTTTTAAAAGTAATTTAAAATATTCCTTTCTACCAAAGTCAGGCGTATTTTAAATTCTTTTGTCAGAGGATGGTGCTTCACCATATTTATGTTAAGAAAGTTACCTCTCGCCACATGGCCATCATTTGTAACTGGAGAAATTATTCTTCATGTAAATACTGTCCAGTAAATTAATCAAACTTGTACTGAGTATTTGCTAAATGTCAGGTGCCCAGTTATATGCCTCAAAGATGGGGAACAGATGGTCCTTTCCCGGAGGGAGTTTTAATCTGGAGATGTTGAGTGGAGAATCATTTAGATCTAACCAGGAAAACAGAAACACCTCTAAGTATTTAAAATGAGGGAATTTAATGCAAAAAGTGGTGACATGGCTGATGGGCTTGTTGAGAAGGGGAAGGTGAAGTAATGCAGGAGACGGTGTGGGCCTGTTACCAGATGACCTTTAGCGGCGTGGCGGAGTAATAGTCCATGACTCAGGAGCTGGAGCTGCCACAGTTGACAGGGAAGTGATGGAAACAGGATCGAAAGCCTTGGAGTGAGGTCAGAACATCTACCGGATGACAGTGCACCATGACGGGGCTTGGAGGATATACCATTTAGTAAGGAAATAAGAAATGTGCTGGGGAGGGGACACCAGCATCACCTGCAAGTGAGTTCAGCTGGTGGCTGCTGGACGGGCCGCGGCGCAAGGTGAGAGACCCCAGAGCAGAATGGGGCTTACTGGTAGCAACGAGATGAGCAGTCATCGAGAGTACTACTCAATATGTACAACCCAAAGAAACTGAGCACGAAAGATGAGGAGGCTGAAAACAATCACTTCCAATAAAAAGGCACAATTCCTTGCCCTTTTTTGGCAGATATGAGTCAGTTTTTAAGCATGAAGGCCAATGAGAGGCCAGTTCTATGGGAGGGCCGGTCCTGCAGCATCACAGCTGATATAAATAGTCATGATTTCGCCAGGTTTTCCCCAAAGAGACTGAGGCTTATTGACTTGAGTAGCTGTTCACTGGGGAAAGAGGATGCCCAAATATTTCAAGTATTACTGGACACGGGATCCTAGTCGACACTGACATTTAGGGGCCCACAGTGCCACCATAATCCCACTGTTAGTGCAGGGGGGGCAGGAAATATATCAATTCCTGCTCACAGTCTGGCTCACAGCGGCTCTGTGAGGTGTCCCAGGTTCTCAGATGTGTAACTGGGTGGACATTCTTCATAGCTGGTTTAACCCACACACTTGATTCTTCGCATATGAGATAGGAGTTATCACAGTGGGTGGGAAGTGGAAGGCTCTGAAATTACCTCCGGCTTCCCAATCCTGGTAAAGACAATCAATGAAAGACAGTATTTCTTTCTAAAGGGGATGGAGGAAATTAGTGTCACCCTAAAAATCCAAGGGGTGCAGAGGCAGTGGTCCCTGTCTTATCTTCGTTCAATCTGCTTGATGCAGAAATCTGGTCCCTGCAAAATCCCGGCTTCTACAGAAACCTGGAAAAGTACAATGGAATACTGTAACCTCAGCCACATAGTTGCCACCATTGCAGTCCCTATACCAGATGTGGCATCTTTGCTGGGGAAGATTAACAAGCAGATTAATCTACTTCCTGAGGCGAAAGACTTCTTCATTACTAGTCAAGCATCAAACACTCACAGAAGAACAAGTCTGTGAGGACAGATAAGGAAGAAGCCTTGCAAAACCAATGAAACCAATGAATGTTGTTCTAGGAAGGTTATTCTAAGATGGTCATTGTTTTCTCCACCTGGGCCCCAGCTGAATGCTGGCAATGGCATATTTTTACAATGTGACCCAGTTCCTCTTGCCAGGTTGTTTGCACCCAAGTGGCTACCTGACTCCAGGATAACGCATCCCTCGTGAAAGGTGATTTGAATACTCTGGTGTGGAAATGCCACGAACCAGGTCAATCATGCCCTCCATTCAGGAATGTGGAACGAGGAGACCAAAATGGAACCAGTTACGTGTCGTGCACAGGGGATGAAAGGGGTCACAGAAATAGTTTGGGAGTGGCTATTATAAACTCCGTGTAAGAAGACACAATTTTGTACGCACATAGGATGAAGCAGATGCGGTGAAAGAAGCGGAGGTGAGGAGAGGGAGAGGAACCTTGATTCTTCTTGGCTTTTCAGTTCTGGTTCCTTTGCCGCCCGCCTTTGCTTTTGTCTTGCTTTTGGAACCCATGAGATATTTCGATGATGTTCCCTAACTCAGTTAGATTAGTAGCTCCTGCAACCAAAAAAGCATTACTTCCTGTTTGATTTATCTTGTACTTTCTTGTATTATTAGCTACTCTGTAAGCATTGTTTTTATCTCCCTATTTAAATTATGAGCTTTTTGAGGTCAGTGCCTATATTTGAGGGAAGGCTAACAATAATGATGATATTATTACCATTAATAATAGCTTGTATTAACTTAGTGTTTACTATGTGCCAGGCTAGGTGCTTTATGTGCACTACATTTAGTATTGTGAGCTACTGTTACCACTATTGTTAATAATTATTTCGTCTTACTTACCCTGAGTATACAGCCAAAGGAAATGAACTCGTGATACAGCTGGAGGGAAGAAAGTATTTATTTTGGGGATAGTATTTTTTTCTCTCAGGTGTTCTTCTCAGCAAAAGTTGTACATGCTTTTTAGAGAAAATCTGGAGAATAACAGCTACAACAAACCCCACAAATAAAAAATATCATTCTCCCCATTGCAGGTAAACATTGTTAATACTGTGGTGCATAGGTGTGTGACACACACACACACACACATTCTGTTTTGCAACTTTCCTGTTGTACTAGTTGAACCTTTCTTGTGCCATTAAATGTGCTTCTGTGACGTAGTTATTAAAGAGACGTGCATATGCCTCTACGTGATAAATGTCAGAGGGGAGTTGTAAACATCAGAACAAAGGACTTGGGGTGGAGGAGATGTACCCTGGGAATTGTGAGCGGTCTCTTGTCCTGAGAACACTAGGCAGGTACATTTCTGCCTTGAACAAGGGGAGGGGCTGTTCAACCTCTGGATGGCACCATGTTTCCGAAAGTATTTTGAGAAACAAGTTTCTACATCTCCTTTATATCCTCCTTCTTTCTGCCCTCTGTATCACATGTTTTTGGGAGATTTTGCCCTCGGATACTGTGAAGTCCCTGATAATCTGTGCCTTGGGGTTAGTCTGCACTAGGTCTCTCCTGAACCCGCCTTTGCATCCTTTGTAGCCCTTGATTTCCCTGCACAACATCAACAACTACCAGCAGATGGCGCTGTGAGCAAGTGCGTCTGCCTAGGTGTGATTTACACAAGCCCTTGAAGGCTTTAAATATTTATCCACAAAATTCAATAAAGCTGTTCATCAAATCTAATGCTTGGAATTTGGGCAGCCCATGAAAATATTATAATATTTTGCCTGAGGGTCCAGAATCCTCTTCTGTATGGTGTGTTTGTGGATTCAGACGCCTGATACTTGTTTCTCATCAGCAGGAAGGAATTCGTAGGACATCTTGGAGGTTTTGCATGAGACTCGGCCTGGGAAATCTTCCTAAAAAATTCACTAGCTACTGTAGGGATTTTAGGGTCCTTGCTTGATTGAGAGATTCTCAAGGGTAGGCGCTATGTCTGATCTTACCTGTATCCTCAGCACCCAGCAAGAGTATAGCAGAGAGGAAGTGCTCGTGAACAAATTAATTCAGGGAGGGGCAGACAGATTTTTTTTTTTTTTGAAGGTGTGTGTATGTGTGTGGGAGTGTGTGTGTGTGTATGCATGTCTGCACCCTACGAAGCTGCTCTGTATGAGGTCCTTTGGTCATTGGTGCTGTGCCCTTGGTGGGATTGTGGAACCCTGGCCTTGTTCTCTTTTCCTTTTGTTTTCTGGCTGACAAGGTGCACTGTTTTGCTCTACCACGTGTTCCTGCCAGAACGTGCTGCCTCCCTGCAAGCCAAAAACAATGGGGCCAACTGGTGATGGATGGAACCCACAAAACCGCAAGCCAAAACAAACCTTTTCTCTTTACAAGTTAATTAACTGGGGTGCTTCATTATAGTGATGTTAAGCTGACCAATATCTAGATTGAGATGTTGAGAAGGTCGATGGATGTGAGTGGGGTCTCTGTTGGTCTTTCGTTGGCAGGATGGAAAGATGCTGAACACAAAGGAAACAATTCAGCACAAGTAACTGTTCTGTCCAAAATGCCTTTCGTTACTCCTCTAAGAAGCCCTGTGTGGCTGGTGATGTTGTACAGGCCATATAACTTTGCCAAACTTCAGTTTTCCTCATCTGTAAGGTGGAGATATAAACATTCACTTAGTTAATTCATTGAATTATTGTGGGTTTCAAATAAGTGATACATATTTTTTTGGGGGTGCCGGGGATCAACCTCAGGGCCTTGCACTTGCTAGGCAAGCACTCTACCTCTGAGTTAATCCCTATAAGTGATATATGTTAAACCTTTTTTTTTTTTTCAAATTGTAAATCACTGCACAGTATAGCAACCTTTTCTAGTCCACAGAGACTCATACACCTGGACTCACTAGCCCTAGTCCTAACCAGCTGAGGCCTGAGCCACACAGCACGACCCACACCTGTTCCTACCTGGATATTTGACCTCTTCTCAGTTGTTTGAATCCCAAGTCAAAGTCTTCTTTGGCTCCTCCCGTTCTTTCACCCCACAAATCTAGTCCCTCCCAGTCATAGCCATTTTACATTCCAGATTTAGCTCCAACTTGCCTCTTCTCGCCATCATTTCTACTTCTACCTTCAGCCAGCTGTGGCCATTGACATGAGTGAACCACTGAGGCCAGCTGACCTCCAGGCTTCTGTTCTTGCCCTCTCTATGGCTCTAGTCTATGAAGCAGCCAGAGTGACATTTTATGGATGCACAATGGATTGTGTCATTTCTCTGCTGAAAACTCTCCATTGACTTCCCACTTCTTTTGGAGTGAAAGTCATTTGCTGTGAGGCCTTTCATGCCCTATCCCCTTCTTGGACTTTATCACATAGCACTGTCTCCTTACTTAGCACAGTGAGGCTACTGAACTCTTTTCTGCCATAGGCATTTCCCTCCTGCCATCTCGTCTCCCTGGAATGCTCCTATTCAGGTCTTCTAGTTCTTCAAATCTCAGTTCAGATGATCCTCCGGGTACAGACCATGCTTACTAGGCATTTTCTGTCCTAGGATCTTAGTGTCTTCTTCAGAGCTAGCACTCTTTGAAATGATACCTTTGTTTTGATGTGTTTATTAGTTCCCTTTTTGAGAATGTTACTGCCATGAAAACAGGTGCTTTCTCTGTGTTGTCGCTGCTGTATTCCTGGAACCTAGAAGTCGGCTTAACGTGGTATGGTTAGAGCTTGGTCAGTGTTTGCTGATGACAGCGGGTGGCTCTTGCTCAGGGTTTCTCTGTCCTTCGAAGGCTCGACTGAGGCTGGAGGCTGTGCTTCCAAGGGGACTCACCTACATGGCCACGGGCAGGAGGAGGCCCCAATTTCTTTGTCACCCAGGCCCATCCACAGAGTTGCCTACGACACTGGAATTAACTTCACTTAAAAACAGACAGTCTAAGAGAGCAAGGGAGAAGCTGTGCTGCCTTCCATGACATCTTCACATCTGCCATATCCCATGTGTTAGAAGATAGATCACTTTCAAGGAAGCCCCACTGAAGGATCAAAGAACAAATTTTAAAATCACTCAGGTCATCAGATGCGAAGTCCAGAGCTCTGGGTGCCACAATACTTCTCTATCGGCTTCATCTAGCCTTTTCAAGTATGTCACTGGCAACAAAGAAAGAAGAGGTGAAAATACAGATGGTGAAACACACCTTTTGAACCAAAAGACCCTGGGCCTAGCTAGTGATACGGGATCAGAAGCCTCCTCTTTGTGAAGGAGGTTTGGGCAACATGCACCAGGCTTGGTTGCTTTTTTCTTCCTCTTCATATGGACTTCACTTCTTCCAGCGCTGCTATTTGGTGGTTGGCGGCGCAGATACAGCTTGGCCCTCAAGCTACAATCAGTGCAGCCCCAGTGGTAACGACACCAGATCCAAAGCCAAGAGAAACTTGTCTCGCAGAATCCTTGTTAATTGAAGTAATTAAATCAGCAGGAAGCCATCTGAACAATTATCACACTACAAGGAAAAACTCATTTTGAGGCCTTAGTATAAACATTCTAATAAATAGCTATTAGTTTATATTTGTAAATACCATCAGCCTATCAGGAAATTTGCTAATAGATTTTTAATTAAGGGAACCACACATTTATGGTAGAGCCGCCTTGCCTTCCATTCAATATTCTCCCTAAGCTTTGAGTATGAAGCTGTGGACTCACTTTGAGGAATTAGGGTTAGCTTGCTCTCTCTTGGCCAACAGAGCTGATAAGTTTTTTGGATCATAGACCAGGTTACTCCACCAAGAACTGGTTCAGTGAAGACTGTGTATATCAGGTGGAGGAACCCAAAGTCTCACTGCTATTAGAAAGTCCATATAGAAATCTAGGCTAGGGATCTAGCCCAGTGGTTAGAGTGTTTGCCTAGCAAGCACAAGGCCCTGAGTTCAATCCCTGGCACACACCAAAAAATCTATTTGATGCTGCTGTTAGATGACCAAATAATGGTGCACGAGAATCCTGAATCAGGGTGATGGGCCCAGTATATGTGAACTTTTCCCCGTGAAAGCTGATGGTAATTTTACAAGGAAGTATTAATAGCTTATTTTTTAAAAAAGAATATATCCTTTTTGAAGTTCTTTCCAGTACATTATTTCATGAATCCTCACCAAAACCTTGTGAGTCCACAATAGGGGTATGATTATTCCCACATTTCTGTCAGTGACTGGACTAGAACGCAGAATTTCTGCCTATTGCTTACCTTGCTTCGGCTTGATATTTCCTATCTACCTTTAATGTACGGACGCATAACTACTCAGACCTTGCTTAGAAGAATTTAAAGATTATTTCCAAGATAAAAGCCATTTGCACACATACAAATTTATGTCTGAACTCAGGGGATTTGATCACCCCCTTGAAAGTCCACGGTGGACTCCCGGAGGTCTAGTTATCCCAATATATGAACCTGGGTTATTATGGTGGTTAATTAATTGTCAATTTGAGTGGGAACGCCCAGCTGAACTGAGTCAGAGTGGTTCTGGGTGTGGAAGATCCATTTAAGGAGGATCGTTGTCGGAAGGAGATAAAAGAGGAACAGGAGGGAAGGATTTCACGACCTTCCCTGGAAGAGCTTGTTGCTGATCTTCCTTGCGGAAGCTTCGTTGCGCCTGATTTTTCCTTGCCATTGTCAAGGATGGCTGCCTTTCTTTTCCGAAGAGCTCTGGTCTCGGTCTTCGCCTTGAGCCATGTCTTCTGGCTTCCGGGGGAAATTCTTTGGCTTCCAGCACCACCCTTTGACCTCTGGCACAGATCCCTTTGTCTTCTGCCACAGATCTACCGGCCTTCTGATGGGGACTCGTGGGGGACACTGCCCTGGGCTCCAGCCTTGGGCTGGATTCTCCAGGTCTCCAGCGTGCAGACAGATCTCTTGCACTCTTCTACATTTGACTCTGCGGGCAAATATTGTAAGCTAATCTTATAAAATCTATGTCCTGCATTAAATCTGTTTTAGAACATGTGCAGTCTTTTGAGATGTCTTGCCCCTGCCCTGCAAGCTCTTGTAAGCACTGACTAATATTGTCATTTACCCAGAAGCACGGTATGACCCACCTCCTGGGACTGTAGATTTTAGTTCCTTTTAATTCTGCTCTTTGTCAGTGACTTGGGGAAAAGGGAATCAGAATCAAAATATCAATTAATATGATTGGATTCATTCTGTTCGTTACATTATCAGATGATATCTATGTTAGCTTTTCTCATAGTATCTATTCAATTAAGTATCTTGCAATCAGATATTCTCCTACATCCTCTCATCCTTTTCTAAAGTCCCAAACTGGGGGTTTTGCTTGGATTTGGCATTCACTCACTCTATTTTATGGGGATAGCCACATTTCCCCCTTCTTTGAAACATCAGTGGCAGAGTAATATGATAAAGTTCTTACTTGACACACTGAGTAGTCTGTAATATGCTAACATTTCTGGATCATGTTAGTATTGCATTAAGCTAATATGACACTAATTCAAGATGACAGGAAAATGACTAATACAATAAGACCTTTATCTAGCTCCCTGGGGCTGCCACACGTGTCTGATTTAATTCACCTGAAGCCTCCCATGGACAGGCAGGGGGCAGGGTTAAGGTGCAGTAGGGCCATTGAAAGTGGAAAATCCCTGAAAAACAAAAACAGCTCGGTATTTCCTGCCTGTCTTTCCTTGCCCCTCTCTCTACACTCATATCCTGATTCCTGGGATGCAGAAGGAGGAGTGGTGGGAATAGGAGTGCTTAGTTGAGTGCATTCAATTTTGGAACAACAGACCTGAGTCTAGGCCTAGTCTCTGCCTGTTACTGATCTTGGGTAAGTTACTCACTTTTCTGAGCTTCGGTTTCCTGGGAAAAATGCCGTGTAACCTTGTTGGGTAGGTAGGAGAGTTAAATAAGGTAATATATGTCCATGAAGTATTCAAGAAATGATGGTGATGTGATAATGGCAATGTTACCTTGCTGGATGTAGAAACAGAATTTTTTGGACCATATTAACCATCTCCAAGTGTAGAGTAAAGTAGTGTTGACCATAGTCACATGGTTGTGCACCAGATCTCCAGAACTTGTTCATTTTGCGAGACTGAAACTCTATACCCACTAAACAACAACTCTCCATTTCTCCCTCCGCCATCCCTGGAAACCACCATTCTACTTTCTGTTTCCTGAGTTGACTCTTTAAGATAACTCAAAGGAGAACTAGAAAGGGGGAAGGGGGAAAAGAAAGAAGGGAAAAAGGAAAGAAAGAGGAAAGGGAAAAAATGGGAAAATATAAATAAACCTGCTGTAAATAGGGAAGGGGGAGCAGAAGGGAGGGGCGGGGAAGAGGGGGGAAAACCAAGATACATCATGTACAGGTACAAAATAACCATCATGAATGTGACCATTATGTATACAATGTACCAATACATGCTCTTGGTAGAAAAATAAAAAGATAACTCAAATATGTGAATCATATAGTAATTATTGTTTTGGTAGTTGCTTTATTTCCTTTATTGTAATGTCCTCAAGGTTCACATGTCAGAATTTCTTTCCTTTTTAAGGCAGAATAATACTGCATTTCATGTATATACTACCTGTTATCCATTCTTCTGTTAATGGACATTTGGGTAGCTTTTGTCTTTTGGCTACTGTGACTAATATTGCTATGAACATTGGTGTGCAGATATCTCTTTGAGACTCTGCTTTCAAATCTTTTGGAAATACATCCAGAACTGGAATTATTTGGTCATTTAATAGTTCTGTTTTTAAAATTTTGAGGAACTGTGTGCTATTTTCCATAGTGGGGTACCATTTTGTTTTCACTAATAGTGTATAAGCATTCCAATGTCTTCATATTCTTGCTGACACTTTTCTTTCTTTCCTGCCTGCCTGCCTGCTTTCTTTCTTTCCTCCGATCTGTTTCTCCCCGCCCCCTTTCTTTTTATTGTAGTCACATTGACTGTGAGGTAATATGTCCTGGTAGTTTTGATTTATATTTTTGTGATGGTTAGTGACTCTGAATATCTAGTATCTGTTTGTTTTACTCCTCTAATTCTATCATTTGATGCATGAAGTTTTGGATTTTGTTGTAGTACACTTTGTCTATTTTTACTTTTTTTTTTTTTTTTTGCCTGCATGTTGGTGTTACAGTCAGGAAAATTTTTGCCAAGTCCAGTGTCATAAAACCTTTTCCTTATGTTTTCTCCTAAGAGTTTTATAGTTTAGCTCTTATGTTTAGGCCTTTGATCCATTTTGAGTTAATCTGGAGGTGTAGTATAAGAAACGATTCAGCTAAATTTCTTCTGTGTGTAGACATCCAGTGTTCCTAACACCTTTAGTTAAAAAGACTGTCCTTTCTCTGTTGAATGGTCTTGGCACCAGTGTTGAAAAACATTCCAGTATATATGTGAAGGTTTATTTCTGGACTTTCTGTTTTACTCCATTTGTCTATTTTTAAAAACGGTTATGACAGTGCTATGCTCTGTTGGAAACTGTATTTTATAAGTTTTGAAATCAGGAAGTGTGAGACCTCCAATTTTGTTTTTCTTTTTCAAGACTGATTGGTCATTTGGGGAGCCTTTGAGATTTCATATGTTTTTAGGATTTTTTTTTTAAATTTATGCAAGACCTGTCATCAAGATTTTGATAAGAGTTGCATTATCTGTAGATTGTTTTGGGAAGCATTGATATCTTAGTCATATTAAGTCTTCTAATTCAAGGACATCAACCTCTCAATTTATTTTTGTCTTTAAGCTTTTCAGCAATGTTTTGCAGTTTTTACTGTATACATCTTTTGCCTCTGGTTTAATTTTTTTTTTTTTTGGTGCCAGGGATAGAACTCAGGGCTTTGTGCTTGCTAGGCAAGCACTCTAACCATTGGGCTAAATCCCCAATCCCTGGTTTAATTTATTCATAGATATTTTATTCTTTGGGTGCTATTGTAAATGGAACTTAACAAAATTTCCTTGTTTGATTGTTCAAGGAGATTTCCTTTTTATTATTTATTTTCTTGAACAGTGTTTAGCCTGTCAAATGTCATGCAGCGTAAGTTTGTGTTGTGAAAAATTAGACTCCTTCCATACCTGTCCATCAACCCCAAATTACTCTTCTTAGAATTCATCACCCTTCCTACTTCCTTGTGATGTCTTTCAGAGCTATAGGAGGAGCAGATACTGATGTAAAATACACATGGGTCTGCACCTTTTATGTTCTTTTTCCTTTAAACTTAGTATATTTTCAAGATGGTTCTGTATTAGCACACCAGGAAATAACTCATTCTTTGTAAAGTTTACCTACACTATAGTTGTGTGGTTTACCTTTTTTTTTTTTTTTATTTCCATAGCAAAGGACATTTAGATTGTTTCTAGTTTTTGCTATTAGAAAGAATTCTCCAGTGGACATTTTTTAAATGTGTCTGTGGATATAGGATAAATTCTTGGGTATGCTTCCAGAAAGGAAATTTACTAGCAAGATTCTGTACATGTAGATTTTGGAAAATTGTATAAAGTTTGTACTAATTTACATACCTGCTGGTAGTATGTGAGAATGGACGTTTTTCCCCATATCCCTGGCAAAATTTTGGTTTTTGCCAGTCTTGATAGGTTATAATGGTGTATTTTTAATGATTTAATGTACATTTTATAATGATGAGTCGTGTCCAATATGTTTAAAAATATATCTTTTACCATATATATTATATTTGTGTGTGGCACTGGGGATTAAGCCCAGGACCTTTGCACTGAGCTACATTTTCAGCCCTTTTAATCTTTTTAAATTTATTTTGACAGACAGGATCATGTTAAGTTGCTAAATTGCTCAGGCTGGGCTCCAATTTGTAATTCTCCTGCCTCAGCCTTCCAGAGTGATGGCATTACAAGTGTGAGTTATCACACTTGGCTGTTGACCTTTCTTCATACCTTTTAAGAACATCTTGTATTAAACACAGCCCCTTTGGCATATGTGTTATAAATAGTTTTTTCCAGTTTTTATACTTTGTTTATGGTAATGTACAGACAGTGCACATTTTTGCAGCATTAAATTTTGTAGCATTAAATTTTAAAATATTTTTCTTTGTGTCTTTTGGGTTTCATATTGTGTGTAGACTGATCTTTTCTGTTCCAAAATTAAAAAAATAAGAGTATCCTGTGCTTTCTCACAGTGTTTTCACTTTGCTTTTAATGTTTAAATACCTGATCTGTTTAAATGTTTTATCTATTTAACATTTATTTTGGGGTAAGGAATGAATTAGGGAGCTGGCTTTTTTCCTTCTTCCCAGATGACTAGCTAGTTGTCATAATATCTTTTATAGAGAAGAATCTGTCTTTTCACCAGTGATTGAACTGCTTCTGTTGTCACATAATACATTTTCCTGCATATTTAGATTCACTTCTAGTCTCACTATTCTTTTCTGTCTGTTTTATGCACCTGGACCAAATTATTTTAATTACTGTAGCTTTATAGTTCCCTAGAATGAGCTTTATTCATTCAAGAAACATTCCACTGATATATAATTGAAATTATATAAAATTTAGATGATTTAAGATGAAGTGACATCTTTACAATACTCAATCCTCTTTCCAAGAATAGGGTTGTCTTTTCATTCACTTCAGTTTTCTCACATGTTCTTCTCCAGTGCCTTAAAATTATCTTTTTATAGATTCTATACTTTTTAAAGTTTATTCCTAGGTATTTTTTCTTTTTCTTTTTTCAGTGTTGGGGTTTGAACCCATGACCTCCTGCAGTCTAGGCAGGTGCTTACTGCTGAGCTACATCCTCAGCCCTATTTTATCTTTTTAAATTCTTATTTATATGTGAGATTTCTTTCATTATGTGTTCAAATAGGGATATTTGTATATAGAAAAACATCATTTCTGTATCCGAAGTTAAAATACTGCATTCTTTCCTTTTTAAATAGTTTTTTAGTTGATCATGGGTTTCATAGGTACACAATCACATCATGTACAAGTAGTCATTATCTTTTCTTCCCTTTTCCAATTTTAACTATCACATTTTTGTAGCTTGCTAGAACATCTAGAACAATGTTAAATAGTGCAGTGATGGTGGGTATCTTATTTTATCCCAGACTTTAGTGAGAATATTTTGGTAATTTGCTTTTATGCATGACAAAATGACTTTTTCTTATTAAAACCATATTAAAGTTGCATCTGTTTCCTTATATTTTAATAAAGAGTTTATTTTTTCACCTAAGACTGAATGCTCTGTTTTATCCAACACCTTTACCAGCATCTTTGAAGATGAGTCTGTCGTTTTTCTAAGTTGACATATGACTATAGTGAGTCCCTAATGTTGATATCTTTGCATTTTAAATCTTGGTATATTATTCTTTGAGTGTGCTGCCAGATTCTAAGTGCTGATATTTTATTCAGGATTTTTGCATTACTATTCATAAGTTGGATTTACTCTGTTTTTTTTTTTAATATGCTATCTTTGTCAGATTTTTAGTATAGAGGTTTTGCTGGCTTTGTAAAAAGAAGTTGAAAATATTCTTTTATGATTGAGAAGTATAAGTAGTAGTAAGGGTTATCTGTTTTGTAAAGGTTTGGTAATTTTTCTTTGTGAAACCTTCTGGGCCTCCTATATTTTGGGTTACTAGCTCTTTGATTACTTTCTAAATTGCTTTTAAAATTAGGGCGTTTAGATTCTTGCTTTTTCTTGGGTCAATTATGATTATACTTTTCTAGGAAATTACCTATTTCATCCCAGTCTTTCAACTTTACATGGCTTTCTTATGACACTTTGAATTATCTCTTTTTATTATTATTTCTCTATCATCACTTGATATTTAGCATATGCTTTAAATATATTCTGTTTTCTGTATTCAATTAGCTAATAGTATATCAATTTTGTTATTTATTTCTAAAAAATCCACTCTCGTTCGTTTGCTAGTCATAACCTTTTGTTTCAAAGCTACTATTTTTGCTTTTACATTTAATTCTTATCTTTGATTTCTTTAGATTTATTATTTTTTAAATTTTGGAAGTATTTCTAACTTTTTAAAATTCTTTGCAGTTTAATAAGATACATAATTTAAGCTTTGTTTTTCCCCATGAACAATGTTGTGGCTTCATTCTGTATATACATGGTCTTTTCAGCGTTGTAAATAAGCTAACATTTTGCTATATAGTCCTTTTTGAGCCAACAATTACTTCAGATTAGTAACTATTTCTTCCTTAGTGCATTCTTATTAATTTTGGCTTATTGCTTTGCAATAAGAGAATGCTAGGTGAAGTACTTCTGATGTTGAAAATATCTTGGGAGCCTTATTGGTAGCATCTGTCACATGTGGTCATTGTTGGTTTTTACCCGGAATATCTTGTCGATCCTTTTACTTCTACTCTTCCTGAGGCATACTGTTTGTGTAAAATATAGTTGGTTTTACACTGGAATCCAATTTTGGAGCCTTTAAAAATATTAGACAGGTGTCTCATAATAGAAATTCTCCTGTTCTTGATACAAGGATTTTAGAGCTAACAGTTTCTTTGGGAGGTGATGTAGGAGATACCAGAAGTGAAGAGGGAGTTAAGACAGGGAAGGAAAGATGGCCGATACGGGAATGATCAATACAGGGGCCAACACTTGATCCCACTGGGCATCTCTGGAAGGATGCTCCAGACCCATCTCTGCATTTTCTACGCAAGGGGTAGGATCTGGGGTGTTTACCCATCCTCTCATATTCTTCATTAACTAGTCCCTGAAACATTAACAGCATGAACGCTCTGCCCTACGTCTTGTGTGGGGCTAAGCATGATATGTAGCCAGAGAAAGCTTGTGGGCACTGTCCAGGAGTGTGTAGAAGAAGCATTGACGAATGTGGGACAGGAAATTGCTGAGGGGTTATGGGTAGGGCGCTGACAGATCTGCTGTGAGAGGTGGGCTTGCCATTGAGGGCGATGAAGTTCCTGGGATGCTAGGCAGCCAGGCCAGGAACATTACAGTACTCAGAGACTCTTGGGCACTAACTTGCTTTTTTTCTTAACTGGATCAGAATGTAGCCTTGTTGATCCTGTGTTTGGTTCAAGGGTTGGAGGACCTGAAATATCTGTAAATATTTTCTGCTGATGGCACAGATTATTTATGCAGTGCTTCCTGTGGGTCTCCTGTAGAACAGCAATGATTGATTTCAGTTCTTGAAGGACCTCAGCCTTATGGACAGGATCACTAAAGCTGCAGCCCCCATTAGGGTTTCTGGGGGCCACGGGAAGCTTGTCATAGTCTAAGGCCATTTCATATCTGTTAATTAGAAATACAGATTTTTCTAGACAAATCAGTAATGAATTAATCTTACAATGCATGTATCTTCCAATTTAAAGCTCCCTTTAAATATTGCTATTGCATTAACATTACTTGGAAGACAGCTAGGTCTTAAATTGGCTTGATTTTATGTTACGCTTTCTGTTTTTACGGCTGTCACTGCCACTGCCTCTGCCTATTTTTCTCTTCTTTTTTCACTCATCCCCCACCCCATGCTAGAATTTGCTTCAGGGTGCTCTTCTTTGGTTTTGTAGTTTCTTTTTAAATGCTGTGTATTTATGTGTGGTGTTGTTTCTTCTGATAATTTGGAAAGCCTAAACTCTTTTTTCTTAAAAATTTTAAAATGATAACTTGCCTGTCATAAGGTGCATTCATTTTAAGTGATCAGTTGTATGAGGTTTTTTTTTTTTTTTTTTTTTTTTGTGCTGGGAATCGAACTCTGGGCCTTGTGCTTGCAAGGCAAGCACTCTAATCACTGAGCTAAATCCCCAGCCCCTGTTGTATGAGTTTTGACAAACATATGTATCTATGTAATCACCACCCCATTAAGGTATAAATCATATCATCACCCTCTGCACCCCAAATTATCTTGTGTCCTTTTTTGGGCAATTCTCTTATTGCTCCAGCTTCGGGCAACTACTTCACTGCTTTATATGGGACAAATTAGTTTTGCTGGTTTTAGAAATTTATATAAATGGAAATTTACTGTCTGTTCCTTTCATGTAGATTGATGTTGGTGTGTGCATAGATACTTTGTTTTTATTTCTGAGCAACATTCCATTGACTAAATATGCCCTCAGTTATTTTAATCCATTTAGCCTGATGTGCATATTTGGATTATTTCTAGTTTGGGGCTATTATGAATAGAGCTGCTATGGATATTTGTGTAAAAATATTTTGGTGGACATAGGTTTTCATTTTTATAAGTTAAATTCCTGGGACTGGGATGGCTGAATCGTGCAGTAAGTGGATATATTTACTTTTTTTTTCAATAAAATAGTTTTCCAAAGTAGTTGTACCATTTTACACTCTCATGAACAATGTATGAGAATTCCAGTTGCTCCTGTGTTAGTCAGTTTTCTCTTACTGCAACAAAACACCTGAGATAACTGACTTATCAGGTGAAAAGGTTATTTAGGCACAGAGTTTTGGAAGTTTCAGGCAATGGTTGATTGGCTGCATGGCATGAGGCAACACCTCGTGGTGGGGAGCATATGGCAAAGCAAAACTTCTCTCTTAATGCCAAGAATGTGAAAAGAAAAGGAAGATGAAGGGGCTGGAGTCCCACTATTTTCTTCAAGGGTGCATGAAAATCACCTAAGACCTCCCACTAGGGCATGTCTTTTAAAGGCTTCACCAACTTCCAGTAGTACCACCGGCTGGTTATCAACTCTTTAACATATAGCCCTTTGGGAGGAATATTCAAGGCCCTACTACAGCAGCTCCATATCCTCATTAACACTTGGTATTCTCAGTCTTTCTCACTTTTGCCATTTTAGTGAGTATGCAGTGGTATCTTGTTGTAATTTAAAATTTGCAATATCCTGATGATTAATGATGACAAACATCTCTTCATAGGTTTATAAGCCATTAGTATGTCTCCTTTAAGTCTTTTGCTTAAATTTTTAGTGTTTCTAGCAGATCTTTATAACTTGGTAAAATACATTTACCTTTTCTTAAATGCTATCCCCCAACAGATTCGTATATATTATTATTCATAATTTTTCTCTTTTGTTTCACATCTTAATATATTCATAATTTTCAAAATGTAATAGATTATTGTTTTCTTTGGTTTAGTTTTATAGAAAAAATGAGAAAAAAGTAGTATACATATGCCTCCTTGTCCCTCCTCCCATTCTCCCAGTTTTAACATCATGCATTTGTGTGGTATATTTGTTACAATTGATAAGGCAATAATAGCACATTGTTAAGTAAAATCTATAATAGTATTAGGGTTCATCTCTGGCATTATAAATTCTGTGGGTTTTGGCAAATGTGTAACAACATATATCCATCATTACAGCATCAAACAGAATAATAGTTTCACTGCCCAAAAACCTCCTGTGAGCTTCTTGCTCTACTTATTCATCTCTTTCTTATTCCCCTGGAATCTCTAGAAACTAGTACTTTGTATTTTCTCTATAGTTTTGCCCTTTTCAGAATATTATATTATTGGAACCATACAATGTGTAACCTTTCAAATGGACTTTTTTCACTTAGTAATGTGAATTTAAGATTCTTCCTTAATACATTAAAGTTAACCTTAGTGAGATTATTTGTATGCTTTTTATGTATACATTGATACCTATACCTCTCTCTTCTCTCTGCTGTACTAGTTTTTGTTATATGGTGATTTATATAATATTATAATTTATAATATCTTTATGCTGACTTATAACAGTGATTCTCACAATCATTTAATCTTATGTGTTGTTTTTCTCCAGTTTTTCTATTATAACTTGTCAATTATTTTGTTTCTTAAAATTATTGGAATTTTAGTAATTTCTTTTAAAAGTGTTAATGGGAATGTACATGAGTATGTACATGTTTGAAAGTGTCTGTTGCTTCCTTGAGAACTTGTAGACCTCGATTCACTGTCCTTTAGCGTTAAATGTGGCTGTAGAGCAGTGTAAGAATGGTGTGATATTTCCTCCTGTAAATGTGATTGAAGTTTTTTTCTGTTACTTTGTCCATAGTATTTTTTCACTATTTTTGAAACACCACAATTTTTACTAGAATATGTCTTCTTTTCCTCAATCTATAGAAAATTTTTCTGAGACACTGTGTGACTAGTAAATCTGCAGATTTCCTTTACTTGGATAAGATTCTGTTTTGAATTTTGTATTTTATTATTATGTTTTCTGTTCTTTGTTTCTTTCAAAGTAGTACCATTGGCTTTCCTTGTCTTCATTTACTATTTTCTCTCTGATACCTTTTATAGTTTTCTTTATACCCATTTCATTTTGCTCAATTTTCTTAAGCCAGTTTTACATGCCTAGAGACATCAATTATCAATTTTATTCTTCTGTTGTTTCTGTTGTGACTTTTGTGATAGTTTTACTTTTCTTCTGAATGCTACCAAATGATTTTTTTTTTTTTTTTTGGGTGCTGGGGATCGAATTCAGGGCCTTGTTCTGCTAGGCAAGTGCTTTTACAACTGAGCTATATCCCCAACCCCTACCAAATGATGTTCTAAAAATAACTTTTCTGTGTGCCTTATTATTTTTTTCCTTAAACTCTTATATCTTTTCTTTGGGATCTTGTTTCATAAGCATTATATTTTCTTTAAAGTTTTGATCTCATATAGAAATGATGGTCATTGTTTTCATTTGCTTCTAGGTAGTAGTTTTGTGTGTGTGTGTGTGTGTGTGTGTGTGTGTGTGTGTTTGTGATCTGTGTTTGGGATTTTCATTGGATTTTATTTTGCATGAGTCAGATAGTGGCTTTTTCAAAGGTTATAACTTATCTTTGAATTGAGCCTTGAGTCTCCTTTGTAGACTTGTTATTTGCTAAAAAATAAATATGGAAAGAGTCAAGGGGGATGAGCTGAGGAGAAGGCAGCCTAAGTAGTAGGTAGGTTTACTTTTATCCTAAGTCTCTAGAAATATTCTTGTAAGCATTAAAAAAAAAATCTCCTCAGTGGCTGTGATTCTTCTGAATTTATCAAGAAGACTTCCAGTCTCTCACTGTATGACACGTTTGAAAAATAAGATATTTGAGCCTTTATTTCTCCAAGTTGTTAGTAAATAGAGGATGTATTTTCCTCTCCTTTATGCCAGACCACTATTTTTTGGCTGTCCTTTATTCATGCATTCTTGCATCTCTCTCTTCCCTCCTGTTATCTACTATTCATCTTACTCTGTTATTAGCTTTCCTCAATAAATGTAATAGGTATCATCTCATGCCAGCCTATATATCTCTACTTCATCTTTCAAAAGAAAACAGCTGCAAGTAATTTGCTTTGTATTTTGCTCAAAATTTATATTCGTCATATGTATGCCAGAAAGTTAGTTTTATACAAGCTACTCCACTTTCACTGGAAGTAGAAATTTGAGGTTTTACAGTTCAAATGTTCATTGTGTTACAAGAGAGATAATCAATATATAGTAATTATCCATTAAGTCCTTTAGATTCAACCTCCTAAATGTATTTTACATTTTTCTCTTTCTTTCTGAAATCATTACCTTCATCCCTAAGATAACATCAGTGCTTGTCTGCACTTCTGCTGTAGCCGTCTAATAGTTTGCCCCATATTCACCCTTGTTCTCTTATGTTAGACACTCATTCCTATTTTGCTGGTTGTAGTATGATTTTTTTTTTCCTCAGGGGAACTGTCCATTTCCTTTAGGTATGACTTAGTGGAAATATCAAAGGAGATGCTCCCCACTCTCTCCATCCTCATTCATCTGGTCCAGAGTTGGACATGTGACCTATGTTAGACATTCAGATTCTCTGTCTTAGAGAAAGTAAAAATGATTAGTTACTTGTTCCACTGGCAGTGCCAGAAGAGACTATATTCATTTTTACCTCCAAGCCATGTTCTTTACATTTTTCTTTGATTCTGGATCCCAGCCCATAACCATCCTGTATATACTTTTGTCTTTTTCCTTAAGTAAATCTGAGTGAAATTCTGTTGCTTACAACCAAAGAATTTACCTGATGTTCACATTTTAGGGTGAAGACTAAGCTGCTGTAACAAAGTCTCCCAAAATACAGTGGCTCAAAGGGGAGCTCAGTTCATTTCCTTCTTGTGAAATAATCCCGAGTGGGCAAGCAGGTCTGTGCCATGAGGTCTCTTGGGCCCAGCTGATTTCTGCTGTGTTGCTCTAGTTCTGGGGATGTTACTCTCCTCTCCTTGTGATGCTGAGTCACTGCTACATCCATATTCCACAGAAAAGGCCAGAGGAAGTCTGAGGCAAGCGTCCCTCTTGTAAACAAGGAGAGGATGTGGCTTTATTTCTTTTCTTTTTTTTTTTTTAAAGTTTTTGAAATTTTTTAACCAAGAACATGTATTGGTACATTGTACATATAATGATCACGTTCGTCATATTTATTTTGTACCTGTACATGGTGCATCTTGGTTCTGCCCCCTCTTCCCCACCCCTCGCATCTGTTCCCTCCATCCCTATTTTCAGCAGGTTTATTCACATTTCTCCATGATTTCCCTTTCCCCTTTCTTTCCATTTTTTTCCCTTCCTGCTTTCCCCCATTCCCTCTTTCTAGTACTCCTCTCCTTTGTATATTATCTTCCTTTTATATAATATCTGTTACACCTCTTTGTCCTTATTTACAGTTATGGTTTCTCATATCAGAGAAACAATTCCATGTGTACTCGTGAGTGTTTGATTTATTTCACTTAATAGTATGTTCTCAAGGAACATCCATTTACATACAAATGAGTCTAGTTTATCCTTTTTTATGGTGGTGTAGTACTCCATTGTGTAGAAAAGCTGCATTTTCTTTAGCCATTCATTGGTTGTTGGTCATTTAGGCTGTTTCCAAGACTTAGCTATTGCAAATTGTGTTGCTGTAAACATGGTTGTGCATATATCCCTGTGGTATGATGATTTTAATTCTTCTGGGAAGATCCTCAGTAGGGGAATAGCTGGATCAAATGGAACCTCTAGTTGTAGTTTTTTGAGGAATCTCCATATTGATTTCCACAGTGGCTGGACCAATCTGCATTCCCACCAACAGTGGAGGAGGGTTCCTTTTCCCCCACAGCCCTGCCAGCATTTGTTATTGGTTTTTTCATAAACGCGTTTCTTTCTGGAGTGAGATGGAATCTTAACGTTGTTTTGATTTGCATCTCTCAAATGACTAGTGATGTTGAACACTTTTTCATATATTTGTATTCTTATATTGCCATTTTTATTTCTTCATCTCAGAAATGCTTATTCATTTCAGTTGCCCATTTTTGGATTGGGTCTTTAAATTTGGGAGGTTTAATTTTTTTGAGTTGTTTGTATATTCTAGATGTTAGGCCTTTGCCTGATAGATAGCTAGCAAAAATTTTTTCCCATTCTGTGGCTTTTCATCCTGCTCTGTTGGTGATTTCTTTTGCTGTGCAAAAGCTTTTTAATAGTGTGCGGTCCCAAGCACTGATTCTTTGTATTGTTTCCCGTGCAGTCTGGGTTCTGTTCATAAATTTTTTCCGTACCCCTATGTCTTTGAGAGTTCTTCCTATTCTATTCTCCAGTAAATTTAGTGTTTCTGTTTTAATGTTTAGATCTTTGATCCACTTTGATTTTAGTTTACTACATGGTGAGAGACTTGTATCTAGTTTTAGTTTTTGGCATGTGGCAAGCCAATTTGTCCAGCACCATTTGTTAAATAGGCTATCTTTCTTCCAGTGAGGGTGTTTGGCTCCATTGTCGAAGATGAGGTATTTGAGTGTGTTTGGAGTTGTTTCTGTATCCTCCGATCTTTTCCATTGATCCTCAGGTCTGTCTTTTTGCCAGTACTATGCTGTTTTTATCACTGTAGCTTTATAGTATAGTTTTAGGTTGGGGACTGTAATGCCCCTTGCCTTTGATGTGGCTTTATTTCATGCCACACCTGGCTTCATGTGAGGATGGAAAACGGGGGGTGTAGCTGGTTGAATATGTGCTTAGGATGAAGGGGAGAAGGATTTGTGAAGAAGCAGCAGTTTGCTACCTATTACCTTTTAGGCATATTCCTCTCACAAAGGCTAGAGTGATGTTACACACACACACACAAACACACACACACACTCACTCTCTAAATGGCATCTTCCTGATGAAAACACATCCACTGCTTCACACTGTGGTTGGATTAAGACAAAGAGCCTCACTTGGCTCTAAGGCCTGAATGCTCTGGCTTGGTCTTCCTCTGCAGCCTCCTGGTCCTCTCGGTCAACTTGGTGTTTTCATTTACTGTATTGTACAAGCTGCCTTTAAAAAAACTGTGGTATGGAGTCAGTCATGGTGGTACATACCTCTAATCTTAGCACTCTGGGAGGCTGCGAGGGGGATTGCAAGTTCAAGTCCAGTCTGGGCAGTTTAGCTACTTAGTGAGAGCCTATCTCAAAATAAAAAATAAATAACAAAAGACTGCAGATGTAGCCAGGTGTGAAATTCCCCCAATATTCCTTCCCCCATATGCAGAATAAATTATGGGCCGTTTTTTCTTCTTGGAACATTCTTCCTTCCCTTTACTTTGATCTATTAATTCCTAATTCCTATAACCCATTTCTCAGCCCAAATGTCACTCTTTTCACGGGCCCAACTACATCAGAATCCCCTGATAGATACTCTGGTAACATCTCGTACTTAATTTTTGTATCATTTCTTTCCAGAGGAGCATAAATAGCCAGGTGATTGATTAATATTATCCTCTTCAGCCAGAATGTAAGCCATATAAAGCCAGAGAACACACCTACCCTGTCATCTTGGATTCTCTAGCACCCAGCATTGTGCTGGGCATAGACAAGACTGACAGAATGTACCAAATGATTCAATGGATAACAGAAGCAAGAAGAGGTGTGGCATACACGATAGCACATTTGAGTTGGAAAATGCTATTCCTTTTAAGAAACTAGGACAGAGTCTACATGTATTCATGAATGTCCTGATGGTGCTTTTTTCGGGGGGAGGGGTGCTGGGGATTGAACTCAGGGCCTTGCGCTTGCTAGGCCCTGACTCTAACCACTGAGCTAACTCCCCAACCCCGGATGGTGGATTCTTAATGGTGAGAGAAGAGATGGAGACTGTGGCCATTATTTGAGATTTATCCGGCACCCCTCTCAGCCTGGAAACGTCTCAGTTCTGAATCCCAGCTGGGCAGAGCAATACTTTGGGATGCTCTTGTTCTTGGCCAAGTACTTAGCAAAGAGTAAGGAAGGAAAAATGAAAGGAAAGAAGGGAAAAAGAGAAGATAGAGCAATAGACAAAGGAAAGAGCAACATATATGATAAAGTTCTATGACAGCAGCTAAAGCGTCTAGCTTGGTTAGCAAGGGTCACAATAATTCTTCACATTAGTCTGGGTTTCACTTGAGGGAGATAGTCATAGATGTCTGTTTACTTGCTTCTTACCCCACAGCGCTCTGAAGCCTGACTATCTTCACGTAAAAATAGCCTTCATTGTTTCTATTTCTTATTTCAAAAACAATAGCATTTCCTATAGAAACATTACCAAATACAGATCAACAAAACGAAGCAAGTCATCTTATCACTCAGGTAGAAGCTGTTAAGACCTTGATGGCGGTTGCGAGTAGGCTTAGGGGCAATGTGTGTCTGTGTGTCTATTTCTTTCTGTATTCATGCAGTGATTTCTTTCTAACAACCTCTGTACAAAAAGGATTTGATGTTTCAGGCTGACACATCCATGCTGGGACCCACATCTTCAGGCTCTTATTTTGAAATCAGGCGGCTGTCTGCACTTCTCAGCCAAGAAGCTTCATGAATAAGAACCCACCCTCCTCTCCCCAGAAACCTGGTTCCGGAGCCCTGGGGCAGGGGCTGGCCTGGGGAGAGCAGGAAGGAGGCGGTTGTGATGGAAAGCATAAGGAAGCCTGACAGAGCCCAGGACAGATGGACAGTTTCTGATGACACATTCTGATGCCCAGCCTAACAGATGACAATTAGCAGCCACCAGCTGTAAAGTGACTGTGAATAAAATGAGTTTTTTTAAAAAGCATTTAGCAAAACATTTAAAAATCCAACAATGAATGTTTGTTGGCAGCCCAGAGGCTATGTGGCACCCTGGAAGAGCTGGTTGTTTGCCATGGATGAGGGCTCCTGGTGGTACCCTTTCTCTGGCTACCGCAAGAAGCTGTCCTGAAAGGAAGGATGCGGGCTTATTCAGTCTTGCCACTGTCTAGATTACTCTGTATATGCTATCCATTGTGTAGTTTGCTTTTTAAACCTCTAATAATCATGCCCATATGTACTGATTCACTTCATTTTAATCAATTAAATTTTGTGGTATACTAGGGATTGAACCTAGGGTCTTCTCCCCAAGCCCTGTTTTGAGACAGGGTCTTGCTAAGGCACTAAATTACCCATGCTGGGTCTGAATTTGCAGTGTTCCTGCCTCAGCCTCCCAGACTGCTGGGATTACAGGTGTGCACCTCTGCTCCTGGCTGCATCATTTCTTTTTAACAATAAGATTCTCTCAGGTTTACCCAGGCATGGCATTGCATGCCTGCAATTCCAGAATTTGGGAGGCCAAGGCAGGAGGATTGCAAGTTTGAATCTCATCTGAGCAACTTAGTGACTTAGTGAAATCCTGTTTCAATATAAAAAATAAAGAGGGCTGACAGTGTAACTTGGTGAGAGGACCCTGGGTTCAATTCCCACTACTGCAACAAACAAACAAACAAAAAATCTGTAACTTGTAATTAGTATGGAGTTTTATACGACATATTAAGGTCCATATTATGAATCTTTTCTGAGTTTCTTAGGAACCACAGGACTATGGGCTGTTTTGTACACTTTCCTGATGCTCAGGGTTTGCAGTCTCAGCACTGGTGATATTTTGGTTTGTATATTTCTTTGTAGCGAGTTGCTGCCCTGTACACTATGGGACTTCTGGTAGCGTCCTTTTGGTATCTGTTAGGTATCTGTAGCGCACCCCAGTTGTGACATCCTAAGATGTCTTCAGATATTACCAAATACCCTTCTGAGGGAAAATCCCTCCAACCCTAATTAAGACTACTGCTCTACCTAGATTGAGGTCCATGTCCAGTTTCAGTCATATTCTCTTAGGTATTAGTGTACATACTGACTGAAAAGTTGCATGTTCAGAGATGATTCAGAAGAGCTCTGCTGAGACACGTTTTTGGTGGTTTGCTAATTATTGTCCCTTGGGGCTTTGTATTATGTCTGTTTAGCTAAGCTACACTGGTATTTCCCAGAATGCCTTTCCTTGCACGGTCCTGGATTAGGTTTGGTTATGAGAGAAACTTGTGTTGGAGCTGGAGGATGGAAGTGAACTGACCACCCTCTTCGGCTTGAAGACTGATGCAGTCGGGTGATGTTGCCCACGTGGCTTCCATTGTGGGTGTGGCTGGCAGCGGGGCCCACAGCGCCTCCCAGTCCCACCAGCTTTTAAGAATCCTGACCTGTGGTGAAGAGGACCAGCTCCCCTGCAGGTTATATCAGGGATGCTGGAGGCTTAGAGGTGGCGAGACCTGTGGGTTGCTGTGAGAGCCAGTCACCAGCTCCAGTTCTTTATGATTCTAGAATGTTCGTCCTGTTCCATTTTGTCCTTATTCATCCTCAGTTCATGCTTTGCCTCCTATCTAACTGGTCAGGCATACTGACTTCAGGACCAGACTTAGGGGCAACAGAGCTTCACAGAGCACTAAACGGCTACCAGGATTACTGATGACCTAAATCCTGTAAAGGATCCGTCCTATCACTCACAGTGGTTCTGTTTGTCTGATGAAGCCTGTCTGATACAAGTCTTCTGTACGCTCTGACTGAGAAGTCCATGGGATGATCAAAATATGTGGTGACTCTTTAAATTAAAAATTATTACAATAAAAGATGCATTGGCATTAACCCCCCTCACGATACTCCCCCTTGCTTTGAATATATCACAGCATTCTTGCCACTTTCTGAAGCAGTTCTGGAATTTCTCTTTTGTGAGTGTCTTTATGAGGTGTGATGAAAACCAGTGAATGCTGCTGCTCAGTGCCGTCCAGTGGAGAGAAAGGCTCATGAAATATATTGTGGCGTGTCCGTATTCATCAGTACACAGGATCTGCACTGTGTGACATCTGGCTCTTCCCCAAAGTTAAAATGATCACGTTTGGTAAATGTTTTGTATCTATTCAGGACACTGAGGCAGCTTTAGCAGTGGAACTGAAGACATTCCCAAGACAGGGAGTCCAGAACTGCTTCAGAAAGTGACTAGAATGATGGAAGAAGTGTGTTTCAAGTGAAGGGGAGTATTTTGAGTAGGATTAATAACTATTGTTCTTTTACTAAAGTAAATTTTTAATTTTATTGGTACACATTTGACATACACAATGATTACATTCCTCATAGGGAATTTGTACTGTACAAATCTTAATTCTTTTTGAAATAAAAATTTTTAATTTAAACATTCACCATATTTTTCTTTTTCTTTTTTTTTTTTTGTGGTGCCAGAGATCGAACTCAGGCCCTTGTGCTTACAAGGCAAGCACTCTAATCACTGAGCTAAATCCCCAGCCCCCATTCACCATATTTTTCAATCACACCTCACAGATATTCAAATATTCTTTAAAAGGGCTCAGATGGAACCATTTTAACACAGCTTTTGATGTCTTTGGTAATACCAGAGCTGGTTCTTCATTCTTTAGGAACCATCAGAGGAAGGAGAACTGATTCTTTGTGTGTGATCTTTCTGTCTCAAAGTCCCCTGCAGCCACTGTCCTGCAGCACCAGGAATCCTTAATATTGACGCAACAGAATTATATTGGTGAGAGTCAAGAGACGATTCATCACCTGGCAGGATGTTTCTTATACAACTCAGGCCAAGTCTCTCAAAACTCAGTACTGGCAAGTGTCCATCTCATTTGAGGGTGTGTGTCCTTTTCTCCTTCCCTGTATCTTCTTGGTGTTGCATTCTCTGTCTTAGGCAGGTGTCTTGTCACCTGGTTCACAAAGGGTTAATTTACCCACCTGTCTGTGGACTCTGTGGGGCATTCCATATTTATTTCAATTATATAAGTATACTTGGCCAGTGTATTTATTTTAAATCACATTATCTACAGCTTCCCAAGCATGTGTCAACAAAAAGAACGGTTTCAATTTAGTAGACTTTGAAATGGTGTGTAGTTTATCCTCACTTCAATTATACCCTCTACAGTAAGTCATGGGTGGCTTCAGAATTATTCAGGGCAAGGTAACGCTGTCTGAAGGCATTGATTTTTCCCTCCTCCTCAAGAACAGTTCATTGAAGAATGTACTGGAGTCTCCTTTAAGGAAACACAAAAATACATTTCTCAGGTGCACTTTCTGAGAAATCTCAATCTTAGTGGCTCTGCGTGAAGTTGCTGAGGAAAGTTCTGACCTTTAAAGAAAGACATGCAAAGCTGGCTGTGAAGAAATGACCATAGCAGTAATCACATTTTTTGGTTTGATGTGATGGGAGATGGGGAATGGAGGAGGAGCTGAATATTAGAGAATTCTTGGCCTCTATCTGCTTATAATTAAATATTTATTTGGCACTTACTGTGTGCCAAGCCTTGGGCTGGGAGCAGCAGATGTGGTGGTGAATAATACCAGAGCTGGCTTTGTGGGCATATGACTTGTGCGATTACCCAAGGCCACATGTATGGAGTGCCTTGGGCATGGCTTAATGTTCTAATGTTATTATCTTGAAATTCTTAATAATTTCTAACAAAAAGGACCCATATTTTTATTTTGCACTGGACCCTATCAAATTTCTAGCTTGTTCTGATAAATATGTAGCCATTTCTGTTCTCGTGGAGTTTAGGGCTGAGTGGGACAGACATGAACTAATTCCTTAGGCTACTAATTCCAATTGTGAGGAAGGCTACTGCGGGACAGATGCAGGGTGCTCCCAAGGAATGTGTCTTGGTCTGTTTTGTGTTGCTGTACCAAACTGCCTGAGGCTGGATACTCTATGAAGAAAAGAGGCTTACCTAGCTCACAGTTGTAAAAGTCTGAGGACATGGCAAGGGCCTTATGGTGGATCATATCACATGGTTGGGTCAAAGAAAGAGGGGCAGGTGTCACATGGAAATAAAGAAAGCAAGAAAGTGAGATGAGTCAGACTCATTCTTTTATGACAACTGCTGCCATGGGGCTGAGTACCCCTCAAAAACCCAGCATTAATCCCTTCAAAAAGGGTGCTCATAAACCAGTCACTTCTGCTGGGATCCACCTCTGGGAAGTCTCACTGCTTTTTGATACTGTTACCGAGGGGAATTAAGCCTCAGCATGTGTTTTTGCAAGGACAAACCACATTCACACCACAGAGTACATGACACAGGGACCTGGTTGATCTGAAGTCATGGGAGGCACCCGGAAGAAGGGTCATTAAAGTAGACATCTGAAAGACCTGTTAGTGACTGGAGATCATTCTAGGCAGAGGGACCAGCATGTGCACAGGTCCCCAGGCCGAGAGGAAGTTGATTGTTAGATCTGGAGAGGAGCCCAGTGTGACTGGAACTGTATGAATGGAGTGGGACAGGGTTTGCTCTTTGGCAAGAACACCAAGGTCTGGATGTGCTACGGTGGTCAGACCCAAATGGATTGTCCCAGTTGGTAGCTTCAAGTGACCCAAAGTCTCCTTTTATGTCCATATCTCATTATTGCTGTCTGATATATAAATTAGTCTAGTCTCCCTTAATACTGTAGTTCTGTGGAAGGGGGAGGGATTTATCTCAACTACTCCAGTCTCTCAAAAATACAATTACTTCCAAATTACTTAAATTCCAAGGATATACAAGTGATAATTATCAAGCATTTATTCAAAATTTGAGAAGGGAGGTGTCATCCACAGATTTACCTAAAGCCTTGCCAGTATTTGCATGTATAGTCGAATGAACAATGTTAGAAAATTTCTTATACCTCTGTATGTTGAGTAAACCATTTTTTAAAAATTTATTTTATTTTAATGGTACATTTTAGATGTACATAGTGTTAACTAACATTCATCATATGGGATTTGTACCTGTACATGTTACATCTTGTTGCTTCTTTTTTTTCCCTGTTCCCCTTCCCACCCCTCACCCCCTCCTCCCTCCTTATTTACAAAAGCTTTATTTCCATTTTTTCCTTCCATTTCTTATTTCTCCTGTCCCTCTGTTCCTTTCACCCTCCCCCTCCCTTGTTCCCTTTCCCCTCCCCCTCCCTTGTTCCCTTTCCCCTTTGGACACTTTCTTCCCTTTCCCAATATAATACATTTTAGTCTTTACTTACACTTTCAGTTTCTCACACCAGAGAAATAATGCAGTATTTAAACGTGTGCCTGATTTATTTAACTTAAGAGTAGGGTCTCAAAATGCATCCATTTACCTAGAAATATCTCAAGCTTATCATTCTTTATGGCAGAGTAGTACTCCATTGTATAAAAGAACCACATTTTCTTTATCCATTCCTCAGTTGATGGGGATTTGGGCTGTTTCCAAGATTTAGCTATTACAAACTGTGCCGCTATAAACATGGGTGTGCATATATCGTTGTGGTATGATGCTTTTAATTCTTTTGGGAAGATACCAAGAAGTGGAATAGCTGGGTCAAATGGAATCTCTAGTCCTAGTTCCCTGAGGAATCTCCACACTGATTTCCATAGCAGTTGCACCAGTCTACATTCCCACCAACAGTGTGAGTAAACCATTCTATTTTTGTTTGTTATCTACCTCTTTGAGGAAAAAGCAGAAGTGCCCCAGACCTTGGCCTCTTCAATGTGTTGAACGTCCCTCTGCAGACCCACACCTGTTGTGATTTTCTCAGTTACTCTATCTTTCCACCTTCAAAACTAGAGAAAACTGCTCTATTAAAGTCTCGTTACACATGTGTGAGGGACACCTCACTCTGTGTGATGAAGAAATAACTGAGATAAGATCCATTGTACATTAGAAAGTTTACTTGGCTGAAACATTTGTAATTTGAAGTCTTGGAGACTAGTGAACAGGAAGTGCTGTGGGCAAGTGTAACATGTCGATTAAACCTATGGCTTTGAAAGACAGCTGTGAGTTCAAATCCAGCTCGTACCCGCACAAGATAGGAGACTTGGCATGAGCTTTTCAACCTCACCAAGCCAACCTCCTCCATCAGTGGAAGGGAGGTTATTAGACCCACGTAGGCAGATTACTGCAAAAATTCAGGTGGTATCTGAAAAGTCTGTAGCTCGTTTGTGTGTGTATGTTTGTTTTCCTCAAGTTTGACTGTATGTAGGAAGCACTCAGTGAACAGTGGCTGTTGTTATTACTGATGAGAACCACGGAGCATAAACCTGTAAGGGGAGAACCCTTGTCTTTTGATGGTCTGCTTAAAAAGTAGGGGCTCTGGGCAAATGCTCCTTGCTTATTGGAAGACTGGGACGAATGGGACATCAAAGTTGGAAGGGAGCTTAGTGGGACCCAAATATCTGTTCATTGGCATCAACCTTCGGCAGTTTGAGATGCAGCCTCCTGGATCTGCCCCAGGCTCGCTGGGTCAGGAGCTCCAGGAGGAAAGTTGGATACAGGTGTGGAAACACTCCGAGATGGCTGTGAGGAGCTGTTGTGCTTGGGAACCTCTTCCTCCAATCCCTTGTGCTTTGCACACGTATTTTAACACTTTAGGTATTTAGGTAAATACCTATAAGCCAGTTCATGGGTTTAAGGTCTCTGTAGCAAATGAACTTTTGCTTTATCTTATTTTAAGAACTATGGGACTGAGGCAGGAATCAGAGATATTTTGGAAAAGAAAATTTTCCTCTCAAAAAGTAATTATGGAAATTTCATATAAAGGTAAAAGACTTTTGAAGAGAGTCAGACATAAAAATTACATTTTGCAAATTGTACTTGGAAAGAATTACTTTAATTGAAGCAGCTATTCCCAAGCCTAAATCCTATAGGCTACAGGGATGTTCATTTCATCCTTATCAACTACCTTATCGCTCAGTGTGGCCTCAATATGCCACTTAAATAAAAAGTTCTACTCAATAGGACTACTCTGTGAACCCTAAAAGATGACTCTATGCAAATTTCGTAACCATGGCAGGCTAGCAGGCAGATAATGTTGAGGCCCCTGAAATCTTGGTGCTTCCTTCTTTTTCTATATGAAAGGGCATCCCTCCAAATGAAGGTGGGATGGGGGTTCTGCCTGGCTCCCTTTGAACAATGAGTCCTATGCATTTGTCTCTGGGTGCTGTCAAATTGGAGCACATGAAGAATTAACATGGATTATGTATGATGCTCACAGTGCTCGTTGAAGAGTGTGTCATACGTCTGATGAGAAATTACTGATTTGTTTGCTTTGACATTTGTTAAATAAAACCATTGTATGTAAAGTTGATGTGACTTTTTCTACATGGATTATAAAGGAGGGGGCAGTATGGGAAGCTTGGTCAGGAGGCTATTGTAACAGGCAACAGGGTCTTGACACTAGAAAATTGATGGTAAACAGAGAAGAAACCGCAACGGGGGGACGTTTTGAAACTAATAACGACATGGCTTAAGTTTCTTGTCTCTCCTTCCAGCCCTTGGTTCCTCTCCACTCGGCCAGCCTGACCTTCCATCCTTGTTGCCTTAGCAGCAATCCTGATACAAGTCTTTTCTTGGTTTTGAATTACAAAAGCTCAGTCTCAGAGGAACAGGAAGGACTTGCATTGCCGATGAGGAAACATTTGTGGCTCCTTATTCTGAAGGAGGTTTTCCAGGGTGCGGGTCAGTGCCTGCTGCCTTAACCCCATTCTCGCCCTTCCCCTCTCTGGCTTGTCTTGCAAGGTTGGTGTTGCACACATCATTCCCCAGGCTTTCCTGCCCTGCTGGCCTCTGGGGAGTTTTGTTGAAGGCACAATGTAGACATTATATCCAAGGTCCCGAGGAGGGAGACATCAGGGTATTTCTCCCATCTTTCAGTATTTCTGGTGGCCTTTCTAACAGCAGCTGCATCCCCTCCATGGTTCCAATTTCCAGTGGGCAGCATCTCTTTCTGGCCCCTGTTTGTGGGGAGCACCTGGGTTCTGGGAACCCTTGCTGGGCCCTCTGTCTCTCCAGCTGTTGGGTGGTAGCTACTTCCCGCAGCTCTCTGGGTTACTTCATTGTCTGCTGATGATGCTTGTAGCTTTTTTTTTGAACAACTCTGTAAGTTTCCCTCCATGTTAAATGGCCTCAACTTGGCTTAAGTTCCTAACTGGATGCTGACTGATTCTTTGGCATTGTCAAGAACTTATGGGGAAGGAGAGAGGTGGAAGGGCCTGGATGGAGGGAAACAGACCTGGAGGGGACATATGGACCAGACAGGGATTTCTCAAAGACTCTACTTGCCCTCCATTTGAGTATCCCAAGCCCATGAGCACCATGAGTTGCAGCTCCTAGGAGCTGGGGAAACAGCATCTTTAAACCATTAGTGGTCCTTGTCTCTGGTAATTGGCAAAGATTCCTCTTGGCCAACTACAGTGACTTTGTCTGTGCTTCTGAACTCCACTTTATTCAGAAACTTCTCACCAAGTCTCCAGGACACAAGCAAACCCTCAAAGTAGACGATGGAATCCTCACCTCAAATTTACCTCACGGGCCACTCCCCACTAATGGTAAAGTAAGAATGTTTGCATCTCATCTTGCTTCCTATTCAAGAACTAAAAAGGTTAAATCTGGATGTTGCTTTAGCGATCATCTAGTCCAGATTTTTCATTTTGAAGGTAAGGGTACTGAGGCTCAAGGACGAGATTTTGGGTGTTGGAGAACTAGATCATCTTACATTTTGACGAATATTAATATCTTTTATGGAGAATATCTCACTCCTACCTGCATAATCACATATACTCTAAATTTTAAATTATTTCATGTCTGAGAGTAGAAAGCAGCTACTGAACAGAAGTCTGCATGTGCCTATATCTTTATCTATCTATGCATATTTGGTTGTATAAAAATGTCAAAAATCTATTTTGGGGTTCTGCAGAAGAGCGCTCTTTCCAGAATGACACTTGAACTGTTAAATATCATCTCAAATCTCGTTTTGGGGGCTATAACCTTCTAAAAGCCTGGCACAAGTCTAAAGTGGGTTAAGGTTGAAATTTTCCAGAGGCTTTGTCTCAGATCAGTGAAGTACTTCTAATCACTTTTTATCATTATCAAAACCAGAGTGGCTTCTGAGTTTCATGGTCTACTGTCATTATTTACAAGAATTGTGTACCATGGTTGACAGCATAATTGTTGACCAGAATTCTTGTTATCAAAACAAATGTAGAAGAGGGAAGTATCTGCATCTTTGACTTTATTAGACTTCCGGGTCATCTTTTAAAGAAAGAGATTGCTACTTATTTTGCTCTTTCTCCTTCTAGTTTTCTAAAAGACAGAATAAGTTCCTAGGATTCAGCATTGAAGTGTTCAGTTGGTTTGTATTTAGGATCTCAAGCTAAATGTCTGAATAACTGGAAGACAAAGACATTTTGTAACTTTGTCCCCTCCCCCAGGAATGAATTCTTTATCTTTAATGGGACGATCTGTTTAAGTTTAGGTAGATTATCTGTGAGATTATTTGGCAGGTAAATGTGAAACCAAGATCATCACTATTTCATTTTTTTGTGAATTTCTAAAAGGCATTACTAAGAACTCAGGCATAAAAGTTTAGAATCTGTGTCTTTGGATGAATTTAATCATCTACATCAGAATCCTTAAGGAATTACAATAACAGTGATTCATTCATAATTCACAATTTCCATTATCTTCTTTCTACATCTAGTGTGGGGGGTAAAATTTATGGCTTCATTTACATTGTGTTCTATGAATAATAGAAGAAATACAGTAAAGACCCATGGAAATGTTCTTGCTGCAGATGCACTTTGGAACACATCTGCATCACAATAGCCTCCTCTCCTAAGTACAGTGCAGGATCGGCGAGCTTGCAGCTGCGAGGGGAGCATTTCAAAGGGGCCATTCTCATTATACAGAGTCTTCTCTTTCTTTGAACTTCAAAGCAGAATGAGGGGACCTTAAATGATACGGGGTAGGTAAGTGATGAAATTGTAACTTCAGGTATAAAATATCGTCAATTATGTGGATGGGGAAACAGAGCCATTCAGTGGAGCAAATATGTTTTCTCTGAATGATATCTGGCTGGCAGGCAGGAACAAATTTAATCTCAAAATTTCTTTGAGCTGTTGGGACCTTAAAGATTATCTAGCTCACACTCCTCCTTTTGCAAATGGGGAAACCAAGGCACAAAGAAATGAAATGACTTAGTCAAGATTATAGTAGAGAGGTGGCCAGGAGCACACCAGACTTCTCATTCGAGATCCACATTACCTTTGTTTTAAATACAAAGTGCCTAGCTTTGTGACAGCAATATTGCTGACAATAATCCTCTTGGCAAGAGATTTTCAAACATGAAGGAGAGACATTTTCAAGGATTCTTCCCTCCCCCCAAATAATCTCTCTCAATTGAAAATCTTCACTGAAAAAACATTTTGAGGTTTGAAGAAAGAAATTTGTCATACTTCTGCGATTAAGTAAATCTCATTTTTCTTCTCCCAAGGAATGACAATAAAGCTGATGAAAACCTTTCGATGTTCAGATTTCTCCCTCTGGTGTCTAGTAGTAGCCCAGTGCGATACTTTATGACTACTCCATCCACAAAAGAAGAAAAAAACAACCCCTATCTTTAAAGGATGGTCTGTCCTTTGAATCAGTAGCTTTCTAGCTTAAGAGGGAGCATGACCACGGCAAGCCAAACCCTTTTCACAAAGCAGCGGCTCAGTGTATTTTTGTTGAAAAGATTAAATTAAAAATGTGTTTTTACTTAGTTTTAGTGTGCTATAAAGAGTAGGTTCTAAAAGCTATTATATTTGTCACTTCTTTTCCCGTGCCATACTTCATACTTCCCCATCCCTGATTGTTTCTTACTTGATCTTTGAAGAAAAAAAAAAATCATGGAAATTCTTATCTATAAAGATTTTGGGAAGGACCTTTTATTTCTTACAGGACACTCACACAGCATTCTCTGTCTGTAATTTTATTAAAGTGACTCAGATATCATGTTAGTAAGAGGGCCTTTTGTAGCTGCAAAGGGCAGCCGATATTAGTAGGCAAAATGCATACAAATTCAACAGCACCATGATTCATGGATGCATATTCTCTGTGATCCAACATGTCTAATACATTTAGTCATGCACAATAAAAACCAAACAAAAGAATCCACCATCAGCCTTTCACTGCCCACTTCCTACCCCAAGATTTCAGGAATTCCTCTAGTTCTGCACATCGAAACCCAAATACCGTGCCCCCAACCCCCCAAGCGAATGGGAGAACTCAAAGACCCTTGACTACAGACAGGGAAAATGAACAGATCATTTTGTTTACCTTTTTGTGCTAAGTCCTTTCACAGCTCTCTTCTGGAAATGTAATTTGATGAGAAACTGATCTCATTTTATAAAGAATTCTGGTACATGTCTGTACCAGCATGTCTGTTGTTAAACTAACAACAACAAATTTGAGTATCTGGAGTTCACAAAGTAGCCAAGATCAAACCTATTTGCCCATTTAAAAAGTTGACCCGCTAATCCAAAGCCAGCATGATGAAGATACTCCTTGGATTCCATGGTGAAACCACACTGCCTGCCTAATTATTCTGTGTGTGCTTTTTGCACACGAGGCTGTAACTCATTCAGTTACAATATCTGCTTATGTAGCATGTGATGAAGACCAGAGTTTTGATTGTAACTTGTAATACTCTTGAGGATTTTAAGAACTGGATGATCTACAAGATCTCTCTTCTCATACACTATTTTCCACTGCCCAAACATAGTGGCCTAGGGGATGGAATCGGTGTAGAATTAAACTCACACATACTTTGTTTCCAGACTCTTCCTCTCCTCACTTGGTTATATCTAAGAGACTTTCTTTTCATGGTGCTGGGGATTGAACCCAGGGCTTTGAGCATGCTAGGCAAGTGCTCTCTCACTGAGGTGTAACCCCAGTCTCTGGGGACTTGTTATGGCATATATCTGGATGTCCTCCCAAAGCCTCATGTGCTCATGCTGGAGCTTTTCAGAGGTGGCTGGATAGAGGGTTTGTGCAATGGAATAAGTGTGTGTGATAACTAAATTAGCCCACTGATTTGTTTAGCATATTTCTGGATGTGGAAAATGGGAAGGCCCACCCTAGGTGTGGATGGCACCATCAAATAGGCTTATAGCCTGGATAAGATAACAGTCCAGAAGGCTCACTGTTTGCTGCCTCCTGTCTGCTCTGCTATGGACTGTTTCTCCTCCATGATGCCCCTCTACCATGCCACCCTTCCTTGAAGCCAGCCCACTATGGACTGAAACCTCTACAAAATGTGAACCAAAATAAACCTTTCCTTCTTTAACTTGTGGGTGTCTGGTATTTTGTCTCAGAAACGAGAAAAGTAACTAAGATGGGACTCAATTTTTGTCTGTTGAATTCTACTATGATAGTTCTCTTCTGAAAGGTGTGGGGATATAAAATAAAGCCATCAATTTATTTTATAGAGAGTAGAGAAAAGGAGTTTCTGCTTTATGGGGGCACAACACAAATTTTGCTTTTCTCTGGGTGTTTGCCCTTTTATTCCATTTCATTTTATCTATCTATCTATCTATCTATCTATCTATCTATCTAAGCATGTTATATGTAGTTAGTGCCCAAGAAACTATGCAAGATTGGTGACTTTGTGGCTTAAGAGTAGATGTAGAACATCCAGACTAAAACTATTCATGCTTTTCTAGGTAGCTGGTTCACAACTGTGGTGGTTTTGTCCCCGAGGGAATATTTGGAAATGTCTGGAGACATTTTTGATTGTCACAACTAGGGCAAGTTTGCTTCTTGCACCTAGTAGGTAGAAGTCAACAATGCTGTTACATATCTTGTGATGCACATGACAGGCTCCACAACAAAGAATTATTTGCCTGCGTTAGTCAGCTTTTTATTACTGTGACAAAATACCTGAGAAAAAAAGCTTAAAGGATGAAAGGTTTTTTTTGGATCATGGCTTTAGTTTATGGTCAGATGGGTCTGCTGCTTTTAGGCCTGTGCAGGGGCAGAAATATCATGGCAGAGAAAAACTGTTCACCTCATGGCTGCCAGAAAACAGAGAGAAAGAGAGAGAGGGAAGGGAAGGGAGGGAGAGAAAGAACGAGCCAGATAGGAAGGGGCCTGCACAAGCTATAACCCCCCAGGACATACTCCTTAGAGACCTACTTCCTCCAACTACACCCCTATAGGTCCTGCTATTTCCTAAAATTATGCCACATCAGTGGATTAATCCACTTGATGAACTCAGAGCTATTCATTTCCATAATGTCAAACAGCTGGCAACTAAGTCTTCAACACGATGAGTCTTTTGGGGGCCATTTTGGATCCCAACCATAATACTGCCCGAAGTGTCAATAGTGTCAGTAGTTAATACAGTCTCACCTAAAATATTGTGTCTAGCTTTGTGTCCAATATTTAAAAAAAAAATCTTTCCAACTTGAATCTTGTCCCAGGAGGGTAATCATAAACTAGGGGACCTTGAAACAATATCACACAAAATGTAATGAAAGGAACCCAGTTGTTTAATGTTCAGGAGACATAGAAGTTTGTTCTGTTACTTCAGAAACCAAAGAAAGCTGTAGGGAGAGATTTTGCTCTAATATGTGAAAACTATTCCAATAGTCAAGTTACCAGGAGTAGGATAGAGACCCCCTTATGAAAGTATGAGTTCCCTATCACTGGTTAAATTGAAGTAGACTGCCTCAGAATGTATGTTCCATGAGAGTAGTCAAATGTGCCCATCTTCCCCAGAGACTGTGGCATAGAAACATGTTCCCCTCAGGGACTGGAACCCAAGATAAGGTACCTTCTATGGGCTGAACAGTACTTTGGTTATTTTTCAAAGATGTGTAGAGGAAATTCAAGGATGGAGAGTTCACAATTTCTAATTTGGTCTGATGTCATATTTCTTGCTAACCTAAAATTTAAGACAACTGTAACTAGAACTCAGCTAACAGAACTCAATAAAATGATTTTAAGGTACATGCCGAGAATTCATTTTCAGAGAATTTGAATCCATTTGTAACTGTAAGTTGACATGGAAGTCATATCCCACTTTCAACTACCCAAACATAATAGATCATGGACAGGGTGCATGTTTTAAACTTTTAATTGAAGTATTACATGCAAGCAGAGAAGTACACATGAAATAAACCCACAACTTGCTGAGCTTTTACAAACTGAATTTAGTCATGCCTCTATTACATTTGTAGCACGCCAGGTCCCTTTCTGTGTTCCCTTCCAGTCGCTCTCTCCAGAATAGTGGGCAACCACTATTCCGACTTCTAACAACATTGGTAGTTTCATCAATTTTTCCACCTCTGTGTACTTTGTTTCTATTGTCTTTCACTCGACTGTGTCAAAGTTCTTATGTGTGGCTGTAGACTGTTTGCTGTCATTACTGAAGTGTATCCTATTGTGTGACTCTACCATGGTTTATTTATCTATTCAGATATGGATGGAAATTTTGAGTAGTTTCCAGTTTGGGACTGTTAGGAATAGTGCTGTTATAAACATTCTAGAATATCCTTGGATCCATTATCTGTTTTTGTGTATAAGACCATGACAAAAAGCCAGCAGTGATGCAGTATTTCTTATGATCCTGTGAGCTGGCTTGACAAGTCCTCAGTGGTTCTTTGTGCACCCATTATGCAGCTGTGCTCAGCTGGAATGAAAGGCTCAAGATGGCTTCACTCGTGTCTGCCAGTTGGTGTTGGCTTTCAGTGGAGGCATCTCGCTGCTCCTCCATGTGGCCTCTTATTCTTCGCTTGGCTGGGTGGGCTTTCCTACATGGCAGGCTCAGAGCACCATTCCAAGAGGATGAAAACAAAAGCTGGGAGATATCTTGAGGTCAAAGCTCTAGAATTTACAAACTGTCATTGCCACATGGCTAAACCATATTCAAGAGTTTGGGAAAAGACTCCACCTTTGAATGGAGGAGCTGAGCATATTGTGGCTATATTTTTAAATTCAATAGCCATGTATTTTTGGTGACTATTTCTACATTTCTGTTGGGATTGTACTTAAGAATGTGTTGTTGGATCATGTAGTTCAGAAGATAATGTGGAATAACTTTCCAAAGTAGTTGCCCAATGTCTTCCCCAACTAGCATGTATGAGAGTTGTGTTTCTCCACATCTTTGCCAATACTTGATATTTTAGAAGGCCTTTTGTTTTATAAAGAACTAATATGAAGTAGAATTAAAGAGTTAGCTCCCCTAATAAACAAATTTAAACTTCATTTTCAAAATGTTTTATGTATGCAACGAAAGGAACCCTTTTATACCCTTCATCCCCTTTTGGACCTTGCTGGGTCAAAGGACTAAATTTTTTTTTTCTGCTTCAATAATAGACATTATTGTCTCTTCAGTCGTGGGGAAAATAGGTCCTAGACAGTTTAAGCCCTCTTTTAGTCTTGATATGGTCTATGAGAAGATCCTCCAAATTTTATTTAGTTAAAAAAGAGCTTTAAGACTAAAGCATTTGTAGTCTACACTGCCAGTCTATACATGTGCCCAGGTAAGAATATCGGTCTGCAAGCTGATATGTGGAAAATATGAAGTTATTTTTCTACAAGCAAACTGAATTTGCTTGTTGAATTGAGATTCTGAGAGAGATAGTAGGGAATGAGAATCTCAATGTTTTCGGGGTCTACTCTGGTCAGTGCTGTGTTCTTCTCAGGTATGTCTGATTTCTGAGCTACCTAATCATGTTGCCGTTTCATTGAAGAGGGATATTGGCCCCACGAAACTTGTGGCTGGTGTTTACGTCATTGGTGCAGGCTGCTGCATTGTCCTTCGAGTCTGGAAGCTCAGCTTCTCCAGTATTGATCTTGCTCATCTATTTCTGTTCCCATTTGAAGTCATGAAAAGCATTTGATTGGTGGGCATGGTGGCACATACCTGTAATCCCAGTGACTTGGGAGACTGAGGCAGGAGGATCACAACTACAGGGCCAGCCCGGCCAACTTAGTGAGACTCTGCCTCAAAATAAAATAAAAGAATTGGAAATGTGGCTCAGTAGTGGAATGTTTGCATAGTATGCTTGAGGCCCTGGTGCAATCCCCAGTACCAAAAAAACAGAACCAAAGCCCCCAACCCCCTAAGACATGATTGCTTTCCTGTTTTACTGTGAGGTCAAGGGCAACTTGCCCTTCATCAACCAGACATTCCTCTTGTCCCCACATTGCTCTGGCTTTAGATAATCTCATTTTAGGCCCTCTTTGTTCCATGGGACAATTCTCAAATTGCTGACTGTGTGTCTTGCCATCTGTCACTCTGTGCCAATCTACTAGATTCAGATGGGGTACTAGGGAGCTGCAACTATCCTTTCAGGCATCCTGAGTTCCAAACAAATTGAGAGGAGAAAGCAGATGAACATCATTCATGCATTTACTCACATAACTGCTTCTTGAACCTATACTATGTGCTACAGACAACTGGTATCTGAGAATATGGCTGAGGTTTGAGTAAGCAATAAGGTTACACATTGTGATGGTCAGTTTTTGGTCTCAACTTGGCTAGGCTATAGTACCCACTAATCAAATAAATACTAATCTAGGCTGGATGTGAAGGTATTTTGTAGATGTGATTAATGTCTACAGTTGACTTTGCGTAAAGGAGATTCTCTTCAACATCTGATCAACTGAAAGGTGTTAAATGCTAAACCAAAGTTTCCTGAAGGAAAGGTGTTTCCAGTAGACAACCAGCATGGGAAAGGAAAGAGAGGAGGAGAGAAAACTGTGCCTCTCCAGTTTCTTCTCTTAACTGGGTGACACTGGGGCAGAAAGTTTTATACTAAAACAGATCCTTTCCCACAGAAGAAAATGTTACGAGTCCTCTTTTGCTCCCTTGAACACTTAATGAAAATCAAGATGATCAAGAACAATTAGAGAAAATTTAATTTTACATACTCAAATTCTAAACAGTGTGAATATTATCTCTGCCTTATTTTACCAGCCAAAGTTCTACTATTTATACTATTACCCTGAGCCGAATGTTCACTGCAGGAGCTTAGGGTTCAGCATCTTCCTCCTTTTCTCTATGGCATTTTACTGAGAATGTCACCCATCATATTACAATCCAAGAAAGTGACAATTGTAATCCAGACTTTCAAACAATTGTTTAACAAAGATAAAGACATCACAGTACAAATATGTCTGCAATTCATTTTAATTTTAACCTCATCTAGTTTCCATGTAATGTCCGCTTATTACAGGCAGCTGTAGATTATAGGATGAGGAGCCATATTGATATGTTTTTCTCCTTGGGTCTGCATTATCTTTGTATATTGCATATCAGTAAGGGGATTAAAAACAAGGCTCTAGAATCAAACATGCCTGGCTTTCAACCCAAGGTATGTCTCCTATTCATTGTTTAAATTTGGATAAATTATTCCTGAGCTTTGTTTCTCATCTGTGAAATGGGGATAATAATTTAGTTTGTCTAGAGAAAGACTGTGTAAAGTAAATAAAATAATGCCTATGAAGTGCTTAGTGGCATCCGAGTAAAGATGACATTTAGAATCCATATATATTACTTATTTACTTCCATTTGCTCCTGAAACTTCACTAAAATGATATTTTTAAAAAGGTAGGTTTTTTTTTTTTTTTTTTTTTTTAATGAGTAGATAGGAGACTAGCCAGCAGCAAGAAACTGTTGGAAGCTACTAATGGACAAATAGAATGGCAAGTGAGTTAGCATACTTTGTAAGCCTACAGTGTGGAAAGTAAAAGATCAACCTGATGTAGACAACAGACTCAAAGGCTTGGAATTGGCAACACAAAATGAAGCAAGGTAGAGAATGAGATTCTAGGAGGATCGTTTGAGCCTGTTTAAGTTTAAGGCTCAAATGCCCTTCCCTCAGCCCACAGCTGAATGACTTCTCCTTCATCCCAACAAAAGACCAGGGCTCACTGTGTGGAGAGATTAAAACAGAGGGCATCTAGGTTGGGGCATGTTTTAGTTACTTTTCTCTCATTGTTGGGACAGAATACTCGACACCCAAAGTTAGGGGAAGAAAGGTTTATTAGCTCACAGTCTGCAGAGGTTTCAGTCTATAGTCCACTGGGTCCGAGGCAGGGCGGCCTGGCAGACCCCAGCGACCAGCAGCAAAATAAAGTCAGGAAATGCAAGGAATGTATGCAAATAAGCAATGCAAACAAGCAGCTAGTTAGCTTCTTCCTGTATCTTTTATCTAGGCTACCTGCCCTTAGGGCGGGTAGCACTCCCACCCTTAATTTTAGTTTCACATCCTTGATCCCAGCAGAACCGTGCCAAACCGATCAGTGGATCAATTTAGTAACCACACACTCTAGATCCAGCTATCTCTTACCACATGAGGCTTTGGGGGGACATCTAGACACAAACCATAACAGGGCACCTCAGTCACGTTTGAAGGCGGAGTTACCCTACAGGAAACATGACGTTTAAAGAATGAATGTGTCACCCTTCATTCAGCCTCTGAAGTGACATTCAGGCTTTTTTCTTGCCTAGAGATCTGGGAGATGAGTCTGCTCTGGGGAATCTGCTCTGGTTTGTGGACATCTTTTAAGGAAACAACCCAGCCTGATCACCTGGTGAGGTTCATGGTCAGTAAGTGCCGCTCAGAGCTTCTAAACTGTTTTTCCTGCTTATATTCTTAAATAAAGCAGACAATTGGATTACCAGACTCAAGAGGAAGGCTAAACATTCACAGAAATGAAAACATGTAGTAAGAAATGAAACCATGCAAGGAAGAAAAATTTCCCTGTCACTATTGCATTGATAAATCAGGAACAGGACACATCAAAATATTTAGGAAACAAAGTAGAATTCTCAAGAATTAAAAATAGAACGTGAAGAAAAAACCTGAGTCATTAATTTTATTATCCATAGTGTACTCAGCTTATGATACCTCAAGAAGCAAAAGGCAAGCAGCAAAATCATATACATTTGGTGCCAGTAACGTGTCTGGGATGGTGTACTGTACACCCATGGCTTCATTTCTCTTTAAAACCATCCTGTGTCCTGTGATGATCTCCACTAGACAGTTGGGGATGGTCAGTCTTGGAAGGGTTAAAGTCTTGGAAGGGTTGTTCCTCACCACACAGCAAGGGAGAATTTGATCTGGGAGTGGAGCCCAGCTTTGAGGCGTGAGTCTATGCTCCTCCCTCGCCATTTCCATTCACAGCATCAAAAAGTACACAGGCACAATCCTGAATGACAGTCTCACAATAGAGTAATGAAGGAAAGCAGGGCGTTTGGAGGATAGGTGTAATTGGCAAGGTTCGACTACATCTGTGTTCTCTCATCAACAAACAGACCCTTGGGCTGGATGCCCTGGTTGCTGACCCACTGGGCACCCTTCTGTGCATCCAGAGTGTGCAGCATGCCCTGTGTTGCCAATTCTAGACGCATGGAACCGGTCTGTTATTTGTTTCATCTTTTAGATTCTTCATGACAGAAGAACTTGTTCTCTTTCCTTCCTGGTAAGATAGGTGAAGGTTGAATGCAAAGAGCATCTTCATCCTGTTCAAAATGAAGCCAGCAGCTTGATAGGAGTAGTGTGGGGGCGGTGAAAGCAAGAGTTGCATTTTGTGATTTTGTTGGCTTAATTTCAGTCCAGGTGGTCAGAAACTGGTAGGATTGGAATTTGAGACTCCCAGAAGCCTTGGGTTTCCCTGGAGTTGCAAAATTGGATGCATATTGTAGACCTTTGGGTATATACAGGAAAGGGCTGTGGTGGTCAGGATACAAGTGGACAAGAGAAGGCACCTTCACAAAGGCTAGGAGGGTGCATTTGCCTCACGAACTGTTTACAGAGGGATGGGTAGGATGAAGGGATCCCAATGAAATGGCGAAGGACCACAAGCCAGGAACAGTGGGGAGCCACTACCACCCTAAAAAGGTAAGAGCTTGGGAAGGAAGAGTTCACCAGACCCTGGAGAGAGACTCATTGACATCGGACAGCTCCCAGAGGAGCTGAGGCCATAGGTTGAGGGGTATAGTACCTTCTGACCTGTATTGGCAAGGAATGAGCTCTGGGAATAAATAATTCAGTGTCACTGTCCTCCTACCCTCTGACCACTGGCTGGTGTTTCCCAGTGAGTCAGTGGTGGCGAACCTATGGCAAGCGTGTCACGGCCGGCAGTTTATCATTGAAAGCTCTAAAAGGTTTGCCATCACTTTCTATAGGTGACTCCCAACTACAAGCTAGAGGGCAAAGGAATGTGTTACTATTTCCCTAAAGGTCAACCTCCCAGGACACAGAGCAAGTTGGAGATAGGTGGAGAGTGGGGCTTAGGCAGGGGTGGAAAGAGATGGTGCAACATAGACATAAAAATCAACCCAGAGTCACCCATCATCCTGGCCTGTGTAACTGTGGTGCTGGCCCTCTTAACCATGTCTTAGTGATTGCTTTGGCTTTCCTCCCTCCTTTGTGTGTCTCTGCTACTCTGTGGATCCAGGGCTCCAAATGGTGTCAGTGCTTCTCAAGGAGACAAGAACTCTTAGTGAGTATATTTTTATTGTGAAGACATCTGCACCTTCTTGCCAGCCAAAAATAACATATGGAAATGTTTCCCACATTTTCACCAGGGGGCACTCACTCCTTTCCCATGGATGGCTAGAAATGCTTTTTTGGAAGTAGTTTGCTGGCCAAAATAGAATCCTTTTTGTAGGCACTGTGAATGTTGGAATCAGCTCTGTCTTAAAGTGATTTCTGGCCAAACAGTGTTTCTGTTTGAAATAAGATGACTGGACTCCGAGTATGCCTTCTTGGTAAATGTTTAGGACCCAACTTGCATGTTCTATCTGGAAAATGCTTTGGGTCTAAACTCTGCTTCACTCTTCTCCCACTGAAATGAGCAAAACCACGGAGACTGAAAAGATAATCTACACTCTTAATATGTAGGTACGCTTTTCAGGGCTGAAAGCCCAACAAATCAAAGTAGGTGAGCAAATCCTCTCTTTAGGGACTGCATTGTACCCATCCCTGTGATTCATCCTGATGGATAAATGGAGGCTCTTGGGGGAAACAGGTTTTGTCAAGTATAAATTCTCCCAAACGGAAAGCCGTTTGTTTGGTATCATATCAATCCTGTTTAGCCATTAAGTATGAAAGTGACACTCTCTTTGTCAAAGGAACCATATATATGGCCAAGTAATGAAGCAATGTATAGAGAATTGGGAGACCTTGCACGTGTATTTACAAGAATGTCCCTTTTACTGTGGATTGTGTTTGAAATTGGTAAAAACAATCACAGACCACCGATTCCTCTTAAATGAGCATCATCTTTTAACTATAGGGAAATATAAAGATATACTGAAATGTATGGAATGGACAATAATGGGAAAGATTAATTCCTGTTAGTCTATGTGGTTTTGTTACAGAGATTATTTGATCTGTCCCTAAGTCAATCAATCAGCCAGTCAAAGGGGCACATTAAGATTGGCTTATGCCCATTAGAAAAACCTTGCCTGTAAGTCTAGAGACTGTATGGTGTAATGGACAAGAGCAAAAGTTTTGGCATAAAGTCTGTCTAGATTTGAATTTTGCCTCTCCCCCTCCTTTTTCTATAACTTCGGGAAATTGACTTAACTCCTGAGCCTGACTTTTCTGATACATAAAATGGGGCCAGTTATGTCATCTACCTAATGGAGCTGATGTGACGATTAAGAAGAAAACATAGGTAAAATCTCTGACATACAAGAACAATCAATATATAATAGATGTTATCCTTATTGTTACAATAAGCCATCCCATTGAGAATATTTAGAGACATTGCATAATAAGGAGATGATCACATGAGTTGGAATAATTTGTTGCTGAGCTTTCTTCCTCCTTAGTTAACTTCAGTAGCCAGCCTTGATCGTGCTAATTAGTTATTTAAAAAACAACAGCTGTTTGAGTGAATTTACTGTCACAGCAACATAGGATCGCAGAGCTTGGAGGACTAACAGAGTCATCTCATCCAAACTTCTTTTAACATGAAGGGAATTCTTTTTTTTTTTTTTTTTTTTGGTGCCGGGGATCGAACTTAGGACCTTGTACTTGTGAGGCAAGCACTGTAACCACTGAGCTAAATCCCCAGCCCCAAGAATTCTTTTAAAAATCTTTAAAGCTGATTTGTCTGCATACCCACACATAGAAAATACAGTTAAATCATGGTAGGTCCTCAGTGATCCAGAAATAGTGATTTATACATTAGCCCTTTCCTGACAAATCAGTGCCTAAGTGTATATGAGAGAGAAGTGTGATTTCTTTTTTTCTGTATTTTATTTTCATTCTTATGTGTAGATTTTGAAACATGTTAAGGAATCTCTTATTTCAGCTTCTAATGAAAAATTAAAAACCAGTGTTCATGCTATCCAAAACAACATACAGATTTAGTGTAATCCCTATCAATATTACAATGGGATTTTACCAGATACAGAAAAAAACAAATCTGAAATTTGGTTGAACCACAAAAAACCCAAAAACTCATAAAATCCTAAGAAAGAAAAACAAAATTGGAGGCAACACACTTCCTGATCTAAAATTATATTGCAAAGCTATAGCGATCGAAACAGCATGGTACTGGCATGTGGAACAGAAGAGAGTCTGGAAGTAAATCCCAGCATATATGATAAAGCTAATTTTTGTCAAGCATACCAAGAAGATAATTTCTTTAATAAATAATTCTGGGAAAACTAGATTTTCACATGCAAAAGAGAAATAGGGCCCTTTTCTTATACACAAAAGTACAAGTTGGAATGTATTGGACTATCACATCAAAATCTCAGACAGTAAAAGCAAAAATAAAGAAATGAGACTGTATCAAACTAAAAAAAAACCTTCTGCATGACAAACAAAACAACAAAATGAAAAGGCAATCTACAGTCTGGGAAAAAATATTTATAAACCACATATCTGATGAGCAGTTAATATACAAAATTCATAAGGAACTCTTGCAACTCAATAGCAGAAAAATATATAAAAATAGATGAAGGACCTGAACACACATTTCTCCAAAAGAGACACAAAAAAGGCCAAAATACATAGAAAAAACAGTACTGAACATCACTAGTAAAGAAACTGAAACTTAACTCATTTAGATATTACCTTATTCAAGTTAGGATAACTATTATCAAAAAGATAAAAGCTAGCAAATGTGAGGAAGGGTGTGGAGAAAAGGGAACCCCAGTAGACTGTTGGCGGCGATGTCGATTGGTACAAATACTATGGAAAACAGCATGGAATTTCCAAAAAAATTAAAAATAGAACTGCCACAAGACACCACAGTCCCTTTCCTGGGTATATACCTGAAGGAGATGAAAGTGCCGCCTCATAAAGATATCTGAACTCTCATGTTTATTGCAACATCCTTTGTAATAGCTGAGATATAGATCTATGGATAGATGACTAGATAAAGAAAATGTAGCACATATATGCAGTGGGATAGTATTTAACTCTAGAAAAGGAGATCCTGCCATTTGCCACAACATGGATGGACCTGGAGAGCATTTTGTAAGTAAATTCACCAGATACAGAAAGAAAAATATTGAATGATCTCATTTATATGAGATTGAAAAAAAAAGACAGAAGACCAACTATACTGAGATAGAGACTAAAACAATGTTTATTGTGAGGTGTGGAGAAAATGGGTAGATGCAGGTCAGAGTATACAGAGCAGCTGATAGGTAGAATAAGTAAGTCTAGAGAGGTAATGTGCAACATGAGGACCATACTTAATACAATTAAACTGTATTAGGGATTTTTGTTAAATAAGTAGACTTCATCTGCTCTTGTTACAAAAAATAGAACTATGTGAGGTAAGAGAGATGCACATTAATCTGCTTTGCCGTAGCAAAGCATTTTATTTTCTGTGTATATCCTATACATCATTTTGTAAATCTCAGATGTATACAATAAAATGATTTTTAAAATGAAATTTGATTAAAGAATTTGTTATGATGTGTAGGACAAAGCTATCTTATAGAGAATAAGCTAAGATCAGAGTTCACAGAGCCACAAACTGGGCCAAGCTGATTTGCTTACATACTGGTTACTTATTTGCATACATTCCTATCCTACAATGTGTATTGAGACCAAGCCTTTTCTAGGTTTGCCCAGTTGGTGGTCATGCTTGTACATCCCCATCCCCTCTTTATGGGGCAGGCAGTAGGCTCATAGTTGTGAATCTTGGTCCAGTTTATTTTTTATATTAGTAAATGTCAAAAGAAAACAATAGACTGGTTGGTTTAAGGTTGATTTTTTTTTTTCTTTCAATATGACCTACTGTGCCCAAGGTTTTACATATACTAGTCTTGTTTGGCCATCCAATTTGGTTATTTTGCCATTATATCCCTCTAGGGAATCCACTCACAGAAAATATGTTGACTATTACCATGTAACACCTGTTACCTAAGTGCCACATAAGGTACAGAGCTGAGATTGTGAAATAATCTCAAAATGAATCCAGAATAATTTTTCCAGTTGAAGATAATCTCTCTGCCCAGAATCCATGATGATCCATTCATTTTGTTTTCACAGTATTTCTGGTTTCCCACATAGTTACAATTTATTAATAAATATTGTTTTGAAAGGTTAGTGTAATAAAACATTAATATATGCTTGTCTTAAAACCTTAAAAAATTCGGAAGTGAATGGGAAAACAGATAATGTTTCCTAATCCCATGGTACTTCTAATAGGATAGCCATTCTTAAAGCATAGAGTGTATCCTTCCCTATTTTCTCTATGCATTTACATTTAGGGCTGCTAAGCTAACTATATGGACCTGGCAGACAACATCAGTGGGTAGGGGAGGCTGAGTGGAACACAGTGGGGCAGAGTTCAGATAACTGGAGATGCATTGGTGGCGGCTACCAAATGCTTCAGCCAATTACTGCCATGTGGGAAGACAGATCTAGTATGGCAAAAACTTCATGTTTTGAAAGAGAAGCCTGAATTACAGATTTTGAAATAAAGGTCCTAATTTTTAAATGCAAGCAACAAATTTAAATATCTTACGGTGTTTCCATTAAACCAAATGTGTCTGTAGGCTTGATGTGACTAGACAATAGTTGATTAGTGCCCTTTGACTTATTACTCCTCCATTATTGTTTGCACATACAATTGCATTATCTATAATATTGCATATTCTACCTGCATTAACTTTCTAGGATAATTTTTAAAAAGACGAATCCCTTTCCTTACTCATTTTTGTATTCATTCCACAGAACACCAGTAGACAGACAGTATAGATAATTTCAAACCTCAGTTTCCATCTACATAATGTCCCCCAAATGATCCCAAAACTGAAGCCAATGAAAAAAAGTAAAAGCAAAGCCTAAAACCAAACAACAGATATGAGAAACCGAACAGTAAGAGCAATAAATAACAGTAACAAAGTCAACCTAGAGACAAAAAGAATTGTGGACTCTGTAGTTAAAAATACTTCAAAAAGATGTCACTTAAGATGGTCGTGTAGGCATACTGATAGGGTTGTATTTCTTTGATTATGTTCCATCTGCTCACAGCAGGATTCCTGGCTTGTCATTTTTTTGGTTGGCCAATGGATGGAACTGAATGACGGGTTTGGAAAGCCACACTCAATCTATATACATGGAAAGTGTTACTGCAATCTATATACATGGAGAGTACTATTCAAAGACAAACAGTACAGTTGGAGTCAATAGTATTGTACTTAATGTCTATTTTATGATCTTGGCAATGTAATATGGTGTAGTAGTTACTTTTCTAGAGTCAATGGTTTGCAAGACAGCAGATTTAATACAGGACAAATACAAGTTACATTCACACACACACAAGCCAAATACAGGAAGAGTGCAGAATGTCTTTTTATGTACTGGAGACCTGAAAGATCCAATCAAGGGCTGGGAGCCCTCGGCAGTGTCCCACGTACATCCATGTCTGCACTAAAAGGCTGAAGAAATCTCTACTGGAACCAGGATACGATGCTCACAGCACAGATGAAGACCAGGACTCCCCTCAAGTGAACAGCAGCCATCCTTGATGATAGCAAGGACCTGAGCTCCTTCGGTGAGGAGAATAGCCAAGTTCCCTTCGGGAGAATCAGCCACAACAGCCTTTCCTGGGAAACAGCTGGCTGCCATCTTCAGCTCCCACTCTCCTTTATGTTGTGTAGGCAGTAACCCTTCAGGTGGATCTTCTATGCCCAGAACCACAATAATTCAGTCTAGCTGGGCGTTCCTGCTCAAGTTGACTGTATCAGTCCACCACATATAGTAATATTAAAATGTTATCAATAGAGGAAACTAGGTGAAGTGTACATGGGAACACTATTTTGTGACTTCTTGTGAGTTTTAAGCTATTTCAGAATAAAAAGTAATTTAAGATTATCTTTAAAAAATGGGTATGGCCATGCATGCACCAGTAGCCCCAGCTATTTGGTAGACTGAGACAGGAGGATCACTTGAGCCCGGATGTTTGAGGTCATCCTGGGAAACATGGCAAGAAGCTGCCTCTAAAAAGAAAAACAATTCTAGATAATCACGAAAATTCTATAACCCATGAATGCTTTTGTTTTTTATTATTAAAATGCTGTTTCCTAAGAGCAAAGCTAAAATATCAAACAAAATATGGGTTGGGAAAGGACTTAAAGGAGTAACTGCTAGACTTTGTGAATTCATGCCACACTTTGAAATATTAGAATTTTGGCAGCCCTCTTGGAGTGATTGGGAGACTAAAAACAACATTTAAACAAATTAGGAATAATTACAATGCAATTATTACCAGAGTGTAACCATGTCTCCCAGTGCTTATAAAGCAGCCAGAGGTCACCATTCAGCACTGTGCTGTTACTGGGTGGAGTGGCAGATGGCCTTGATGGTGCTCACACACTCACGCGTCAAACCTCTTTCGTGTTTGACGTCACACTTTACTCTTGTTCATGGCAGGTTGTACCATCCCTTGTTTTTCTCTTGCTCAACTAAACTGTCCATCAGGCAGATGATCCTGCCACTGTGTATTTTTCAATTTTCCTCCTGTTGACAAAAATGTCACATTAGGCAAAACTCAGTTGTATCACTGATCCAGGCTCATGCTTCAGTAATATTCCATAACTTAATGGTGGAGGATCATCAGTCTAAATATTACAGGTGGGAAATCGGTTTTTATTCTTAGTCAATGCAAATTATTTTTACAGAACCCACTTGGAGCCCTGCCTCCTTTTTGATGTGTATTGTAACATGTGATCTGAAAATTCTTGTGTTATTTTGTAATTCTCTTTTAGATGTAATTATCTCATTCTAATAACTTGTGAATTCCATGAAGATAGGGGAACCGTCTGTGGTTTCTCTGGTGTCACTTCTCACCCAACTTCTGATCCGGCTCACCTCAATTTTACCTGTAGATTCTAAACAATGACCCTGAAGTTGATTTATCTAGATGAGATGATTTAAGCAAAGACAAGAGCGCTGTGATTGTGCTGATGTTGAGCTTGTGATTGAAAATTCTTCCCAACACAGGCACATAACCTTTAAGGAAAACATTCTATCTAGTGAGTCCCCAAGTTACAAACGAGTTCTGGATTTGTTCGTTATCTGGCAAGGTGGATCTTATACAGTACACCTGTGGCTCTGAAACAGTACAGCTGTGGAAGTTCTCAACTCAGAAGTTCCTAAATCGAGGACTTACTGTATTTATAATATTCACTTCTTAATTCAGCAATTACTGATGGCTCTAAGTGACTGCCTTTGAGTGGTCTCTCAGGGTACAAGGGAACATGGGGCCCACACAGGATTCCCATCCTCAGTGGAACCCTAACACATCTCAGACTTAAAATATGGACTGGCCACACACATGGTTCCAGTCCACGTGAGCAGCAAAGGGCCATCTACACATATATGATTTGAAGAAGGCCGTGATTGTGCCTAGGACAACAGCACATGCCAATTTCAGAATCTTTGGAATACATTTTCTGGCTGACTTACTTCTCTAATGATATTTTGGATATAGCTTCATTTTTTTTCCTGTCTGCAGAAATAATACATCTGTCTCTTTCTATGAATTCATAATAAAATGATATCTACTTGCATATGCCATTTATTAGTGTGCCTTTAAAAATCCTGGTATATTGTGGACCTCTTTTCTACTCAACAAATATGTAAGTTTACATACACATTGGAGTCAGAAAGCATAGAAATCACATTCCTTGTGTTCATCACCCAGCTCCAGAATTACTAGCTGTGTTATCTTCTGAGATTTACTTATCTCCTTTGTACCTCAACTTATTTAACTGCCAAATGAGAAATAATAGCATGACCAACTTCATTGTGTTGCCATAAGGATTAAATGAGAATGACTGTAAGGCACAGTCTAAGAGCTCAGTGTTAGTTATCTGTCTACATCAATGATTTTCAAATGAGTTTAAAGCAGTTTAACCTTGTAAGAACTATTTTGCCTCGACGTAAGTAGACACACACACACACACACACACACATGATGAGGATGAAGCCAAAGTGAGGGCTGAGGGTCTCGGGTCCCTCTCCAGGGCATCCTAGAAAAATGGCTTTCAGATGTTAGCATACATCCCAAGCACTTGGGGAACTTGGTAACAATACAGAGGTCCAGGTGCGACTCTCCTTCAGTATGCCTTGGCTTCTGTATTCCTTATTAACTCCCCTAGCGATTCTGGTGTACCCAGAAATTTGACAACCACAGCTCTAAAATTCTCTGCAGCATTTTCAAAGCCATTTATCCACATCATATTTTTTAATGGTCGTGTAAACTTCGTAGAATGAATTCACACTGCTGTATTTAAGCACTCCGCAGTAGATGGATCTTTAGGTTGTTTCCTTTCTTTTTTCTTCAGTTGCAACTATTGCTGCAGAAAATGTTCTCACACATGTATATCCTTCTGTATGTGTGTGAGTACAGTGTACCTGCTGGATAGATTTTTAGAAATGAAATTGCAAGGCCCTGTGTATACGTGCTTTAAATTTTGATAAATATTCCAAATTGCCCTCCGAAAGGTTATATCAATTTACTCTCTTGCCAACAGTATTGAAGAGGGTACCCTTCTCCTACTCTGTCATTTTTCTCTTGACTCAGGTTTTAATACTATTTATTTTAGAGCATTGATGAAATCCACATCAGTGATAAACAGATCCGTAAGCACCAGACCGATTACCTTTCAGAAACAAATTCAGCAACCCTACGGATACTTCAGAAATCGTTTTCTTATCAGTGACCTCCTCTCCCACGTGGGCCAAGGCTTCCACTAATATATATGCTTGTCTTCGTATTTCTGGCATATTCCAAAGTATAAGAAATTTTTCTGCTTCTCTTGATTTCATGTTGAGTTTTCTATTTTCTATGAAAGAGGTTATTATTTATAGCCAAGAAATTCTGAAGTCAAAAAATATAATTCTCCCATTGTTGAGTTCTTGGACACCTTCCTCCGATCAGAGCCGTATCTCTGAGTAACACATCACAAGAGTGACAGCTCTCTGGTGATTTAGGAGCCTGCCAGATCATTAGAGCATTACCAATGTAAGGATGTATTAGTGTAACACATCATCGGTGTGTTATCGCGCTGTGATGAATTGCTTCGCATCAGAACAATGGCCCAAAGAAACTATGAATTCTTTTAGAGTTAGAAATGAAATCTTTTTTAAAATAAGGAATAAATAAATATGAATGTTTTTCTTTCACAGGGGAGAGAGATTTAAATCATGTATTTGTGATCATTCAATCATCTTTGGTCATTGTCTGGTTTGAGCTAGACAAGGTTTACAGGTTGGATGAGTTGGAGATTTCCTAAGTAGAAAATTAATTACTTGTGCTGAAGGAAGAGTTGCGCTCAGAAAAAAGGCTCTTTACTTTGATCCTTGTTGTATGTTTCCCTCTAAGCTGGGGGGAATTTGTGAATGTGAGACTTTTTCATTTGTATATTTGCCCTGCCCTTTCCTTTTTCTTCTCTTTTTCCTTTTCTTCTCCTTTCCCTTTCCCTTTCCCTTCCCTTCTCTTCCCTTTCTTTCCTTTCCTTTTTCCTGTCCTTTTCTTCCCTTTCCCTCCCATTTTTCTTTTTTCTTTTTTTGTTTTTCAGTGCTGGGAATGGAATCTCTTGTGCATGCTTGGCAGGTCCTCTACTGCTGACCAAATCCCCATTCTTGTGCATGTGCTTTTAAGGGGGAATTCTTGAGTGCAGAGACCATCTTCTTAATAACTTGCTCCTTTACTACGAGGTGTGTGTCGAATTCTTTCTGAGGGAGAATCTTTTCCCCCAAAGCCAGAGATTCCTCCGATAGGAGTCGTTCCTTAGCATAGTGATAGTGCTTTTAGAGTGGATGTGGATCTGCCAAGATGAGAGGCAAGAAATGTTGTATTAACTCCCCAGTAATAGCAGGAGCATGGAGGACCTAAGAGGATGGACCAGAATGTGATGACCACCATCTCAGATTTCTCTAAGGGCTGTAGGTTGTAGAATTAGTCTGATTTGAGTTTGAATTCTCACTCAATTGATTATTTTTACTTTGGGCAAGTTGCTTGATCTCTTTGAGCCAGTTTCTTCTTCTATCCAACAGAGACGTGTCTAATAACCGCCATATAGAGTTGTTGTGAAGTTTAAGGGAGCTTATTGCATTGAATGGGCTTATGGTGGTGCCTGGGATGTAGCAAGTGCCCTGGAAATGTCAGCAGTTGTGGTTCTCGTTATTTTTACATTTGCTGCCTGTAATGGAAAACACCTTGATCTTTGACAACTCTGGGGGATCGTGTAGACATACTAGTATTTTTACATTTCATGTTTCCTGGCTTAGTGTTTTTCTTTTCTGGATTAAAATTCTGTAACACTTTCTATGAAAGACAGACTTTCAAATAGGCTATTCTAAGAAACTACAAGTACCATTAGAGACCTCTCCTGTAATCAGGTCCGCACTTGGTGAGAGAAATTGGAATTAACTATTTGTGTGTGCAATTGAAAAATGGCTGAGTTTATAGGAAATAACCAGTGGGAGCTGCTGCTGTGGTGACTAGGAGCCAGGCACTGTGCTGAGTGTTTTGTACTGGGTCTTCTCAACCACTTCGTTCCATTGGCATCAGTATTTCCGCTCAGCAGATGGGAAAAGTGCAGCTCAGAGAGGTCAGGAGACTCACCCAAAGACACACTGCAAAAAATGTGCAGAATCAGGATTCCATTCAGATTGTTTTCATTCTAGAGCCTGAGATCTTAACTGTTATACATTACTTGAAAACACACATCTCATCTTCACAGGGTATTTCTGCATGGCTTGAGGTGTGTGGCCCACCTAGAAGCATTACTTGAAATGGAGACAGCTAAAAAACAGACCAGAAAATCAACACCAGTGTGTCAGTGGATGGTGCAGCCCTAAGGAACCCCGGTTACCCTGTGGCCAGGCAGTCAGCATGGACTGGGCTCACCTAATCCAGCAGAGCCGTACTGGAGAGGCACTGGGGGCTGCACTTGACTTTCACCCACGCTCTGCGGCCCACCTCCTATTGTGATCAGCCCAGGCAGGGGCAGCACGCAAGTTGTAGATAAGCAAAGATGGGATGCAATGCAAAACCCGTGCTCCTGTTTCCACCCCTCCCTCCTCACCCCCCTTCAAAGCAAATTGCAGAGAACAGTTCCTTTCTGACTAGGCATTAAAATGTCGTCGTAGGCCATAGTTCTGATCAACTTAATCCTGTGGCTTACTGCCGAGGGCTGCATTGTCAGGACGAACTTTGGGTCATGGCAGAACAGTGATCTTCTGTGGCTACTGATTTTTTTGAAAAACACATTCAAATGGAATAAACACATCAATGCCAGAGACAATATTATTAATTATTTCAGTGAACTGTTAATTTCGGTGAGTAGATGGAAAGTAAATTTGTTGAAATGAGTTTTTCCTGGTCTGCAGGAGTCCTGTTTTCTTTGGAATGGCTTTGGGAGGCTAAGGAGGCCATTATTTCCCTTGATTTTTCTCTTTTCTTTTCTTCTTTTTTTTGCAGTTGTTTTGGAGAACAATTTTCTCTGACATGTAGCTGGTTGTTTTATGGCTCTAAGAAATATATTGGTTTATTCATCTGTTGCAACTATAATAATATTGCCATTGGAGTCCAACTCAGTAATAAATCAGGCCATTCCTTTCTACTCTATACAAATAATTAAAATAAAAATCGACTGTGCGAGTGAATTTGTTCTACAAGCTGGATGGAATTGTGTGTTATAAGTCTAGATATTTTGGTTGACACAGGACTGTATATCTTAAAAATAAGAAACCAAAAGGTGGGAAAATAAGATCTTATTTCATTATGTGCAATTTATAACATTTATCTTAAAGACAAAGTTGCCTTCCTTGGCTGCCTATTAACTCAGAGCCAGAGTTCGAATAATGTGGAGTGTTCACGGCCTCAGAGCCTCCCCACCCTCTCCCCACTCTCTTTCTTCTCTTTCCTCTCTTCCTTGCATCATTAAAAAAGCAAGTTGAGGTTTGTTATTGTAGCTCTGGAAATAAGGGCTGTTATTTATGTATACATGCATTCACATATATTTTCATTCATGTCCTTTCTTTTCCCTGAAAAGAATTAAGGCAGCTTGCAAAAATACATAATTCAAAATAAAATAAAAATAAGCATGTCAGAAAAATTGCTGGAGAGGAGAAAATGGGTTCAGAAGAGTAAAATGAAAGCATGAGATCGACTTGTGCAACGAGCGCTACAAAGTGTGGCACCTTGCTACAGGGGCACATTCATTTGGCTTGGAGGCTCCTTCTAGGATCAGTGGCCTGATCCAGTGACCAGCAGCTTAGAAACGAGTTGGTAATTCAGGAGAAGCCAAAACTTAGTATTGACTCCAGAGAGAATTCTTCCCTTTGGTCCTTTACCGTGAGCACACTGTGATTGAGGGACAAGAGTCTTCGACAAGATATTTAAGAAATTCAAGTACTGGACTTTTCTAGTGACAGAGCGCCAAGAGCGGAAGTATTTCTATAGTGCCAGCTGTGCGGTCCAGACAGTAGTTCTCTTTGACCTGGCTTGAAACCACACAAAGATGGTAGTAATAGTCCTCAGACTTCACTGTACATAAGATCCACCCAAGAAATAAGAATTGACTACCCTCCTTCCTCGCTCTGTATGTGAGGACAACCCAAGTTCTGCTATAGAAACAAATAACTCCAAAGTCTCAGGGGCTTAAGTCATCGAAGGTTTACTTCTTACTTATGTTACAGAACTGTTGCAGGCCATCTGGGTAAGGGGGGTGAGGGTGGGGGACAGTAGTGTCCCTGCTCATGGCTTCTGTAACTCAAGGATATTAGCTAAGGAACACTCCATCTCCATGCTTCCATGATTGTCAAGACAAGATAAAACCTGGACAAAATTGCACACTGGCTCCTGAAGCTTCCTTCCACTTGGAAGACATGCGTGGTACTTCTCAAGTCCATTTTATTGGCCAGAGCAAGTCATGTGTTCAGGTCTAACTGTGAAGGGGGTAGGGGAAGGCAACCCAACCTTGGGCCTAGAAGAAGCAAGTCTATTCTGTATGGGAATCCCAGGGACTTCTAGTGATAGTTTTTGGATCATCTTTTGAGAAGCACTGATCTACAGAAGTGTCTGGGTTATGTGTGCCTCAGAAGATCACCCATAAAATTTTCTCTGGGTTGGGCTTATATTTTTGTGCTGAGTGTTGATGCATTTGTGATAATATCTTGTCAAGTACTTCTGTGGTGGCAAGCACTAAGCCACAATGTGTTTAACAGTCATGTGTTCTTGTTCAAGCTGAGGAGTCTAATAAAGACACTTCTGATGTTAAGATGCCTCTGAACCTGTCACCTATAGAATACCTATAGGATGGGCCAAGATTTTCCTCAATAAATAGTCTTTGCTCTGTCAAAATACTTGGCACCATGTCCCAGAGTTCTGTGCCATAGACCAGAGGTAGTTAACTAGCTAAGAGTGACAGAATACTTTGAATCTTCGGGAAAAAATAATATACTTGCAAAACCTAGCCTGGTTCCCAGGCGTACATATTTTTAGCAAAACTTCCTTTGGTTAAAAAGCACAAGTATTAAGCTTTTAAAAAAATGAAAGCATTAGTAAAAAATGCCCACTTTCACTATAAAAAGTCTCAATAAATTCCCTCTGAAATGCTTCATTACTTTTTTGCTGCCTAAATTAAAAAAAATTAATGTAATGAATGAACATAGTTAAAGCGGATTTAGGTTGTACTGACATGACTTAACATGAAAATTGTCAGTCCTGCATCCTAAAAGCAGTCAACATTTAATTAACTCTTTTATCTATTTCTTCTGGTATTTACCTTCATATCTGTGAAGTGCTCATATTTCTGTGTTCTTATTTGCCACTCTTAGAGATTACCTGGAACAGTGCCACCCAACAGATACATAATGAAAACTATGGGAATAGTCTTTACTTTTCATTTTTTGAGTCAGGGTCTCAGTATTAGTTCAGGCTGGCCTTGAACTCACTGTGTAGCTCAGGCTTGCTTGAACTCTCTGTGATCCTCCTGCCTCAGTCTCCCAAGTGCTGGGATTACAGGTATGCACTACCACGCATGGCTAAATTTAGCTTTTCTAATAGTCACATTTTAAAAAGTAAAAAGGTGGCTATGAGATGTAACTCAGTGGCAGACAGCTTAGTGTGCATGAGGCCCTGGGTTCCATCCCCAACAGGTGTTTACATGAATGTGAAAAGAAACAGGTGAAATTAATTTTGGTAATATGTTTGGTTTAGATCAGATGTCTTAAAAGTATACTATCATTTTAACATATACTCAATATAAAAATTATTAATGAGAGATTTTACATTCTTTGTAAATTCATGGTGTAAGTTTATACTTATAGAACATCTCAGTCCTAACTAGCCACACTTCAAGTGTTTCATAGTCACACACACACACACACACACACACACACACGTATAGTGGCCACTATACCAGACAGGACAGACATAGAGGTTTCCTACTATGACCAATAAATATTTAGCTCTTTTGTAACGTGATCCCTTCTTATTTTTACAGTTTTTCAATGCAGCAATAAAATGTAAAACAGTGACCATAGAGAAATAACTGTGACAAAAATCAGAATGCTCCTTATGTAGATTATGAGACTGAGAGATTTAGGATTTTCCAAGAAGGAAATGTACATATGGTATGGATTGAATATGGTTTGCACCCCCAAATTTATGCATGAGTTTAATTTCTAATGTCTTATGTGAATGGCATTAAGAGGGTAGAGACTTAACCTGACTGCCGTGTTTAGAAGTGGGGGGCCTATGGGAAGTGATGAGATTAGGTTATTAGTGTGGATTCTTCATGAATGAACCCTGATGACTTTGTAAGGGCTGGAGAGAGATCACATATATGTAAAAACACACATCTACTCCCACAGTAAAGCAGCCAAGGGACCCTTGCCAAAGACTATGCAATGCTGTTGGACTTCAGCCTCCAAAGTGAAATAAATCTGCCTCTGGTATTTTATTGTAGCAGTGAAAAGCTGACTATTATAACATATGTTTGGCTCTTTCTTACTTATTCATTAGTTTTGGGGGCTAGAAATTGGTATTTATTGGAAAAAATGTGGGATAGATGGCACTGTGCCATCCAATTTATGACTGCAGCCATGGAAATGACAAAGGTGAATAAATAGCAAGAAATGAGGCTTCCTAGTTGGGTCAGGTCTTGAATAGTCCTGGGGATGTGAACTCCTTCTCAGGAGCTATTTTAGTGTAGAATTTTTAAATCAACTGACTTCCATTTTAGAATCCAGGTATATCAAATTTTTTGAATAGATTTGTCATTTCAGCCACCCAACACCCATTTTCCCATCTTTTAGTAGAAATACCCCAGTTTCCCCTGGGAGACTCACCTTATCCTTTACTCCTAGCCCTTTTGCTTTGGGACAGTAGTAATTCTATGCTGAATTGTAGTGGTGGAATGCCTGATTCAGTCTAGACACTCAGAGACTTTTGATCCTTTAGTTACAGTGATTTGGGATAGGTGTAGGCACAATTAAGACAAGCCAATTAGCCTCAATCAGAGGAATCTTGAGGGTTTTGCTTGGGCAAGGGTTTTGCTTATTTCTCTGGGTTTGAACCTGCAAGGATGTGATCTTGGCACGGTCAGGGCTACCCCACGAAGCCCGAGCACAAAGCCCACATGATGGGTGGAGATGCTGAAACACAGAGAGGGGACAGGAAATGAATCATGATGACCATGTTTGAGCTCTAGAATTCAGCAGTGCTCAAAACCAGAGATGTACTCTGGACAGGAGTAAATCTCCCAGTTTTCCCTCTTTTGGCACTACCAGTTTATGTTCATAGATAATTTTTTAGTAAGCTCTTTTCCCCTCTATTGATGTATTCATCTTTCTCTACAACACTTCCCGGAGTGGGTTTCTTGGATAACAGTCCTATTAGATGCTTCAAGAAAAAGTGTGTCTATGGTACAATGGATTTTGTAAATTTTGTAAACTAAATTCCTCTACTTGGGGATTCTCAATGCGCTTTAGCATGTTAAAAAACTCTTAGAATTTTGGAATTTAAGAAATTCGATTACCTCTGTTTTTCTAAGTCTTACTTGGCCATCACACCATTTATTCGGTGTTATAGAGGGGCACTCATACTTATTATGGAATGCTAATGGCCAGCCTCTGCACCAGGAAGGAAGGGATTTTCTCATGTTTTAAATGGTCAGGCTAGGGCTACCTCCAGTCTTGGCTCCCATGGAGATGTTCTGTTCTACATGTTGTAGTTAAAATACCAGCCATGAGGAACCATATGTCTAAATAGACCTTCTGGATCTGACAAGGAAAATCTGTTTTAGATGCATATTTAGATTGCTAGGCAACCAAATTAAGATAGACCAGGTATTTAAACTGGGCAAGTCCAGCTTAGGTATTTATTTATTCATTGGATAAATGGATATTTATTTATCTATTTAGCTATATCTACTTAATTATTTATCATCCATGAACTCAACAAATGTTTGTTGCTCCACTACTTTGTTGTAGACCCCAACCTTAAGAAGGTAATAATTTAAAGATCTTTATATGTGAATGCAACTTTCAATACTTCAAATATTGCTTATTTAGTCCCCTTCATGTCTAATGACCATTTATACCAGTCTGGCTTGGTCTGACACTAACCCGTAACCTCAGACAGAGTTTGTGTTTCTCATTATGAAAAGTAGGTATTACATTGATATAGCCCTTAAAATTTTGACGACTTTGAAATATATTATCTTATTTAACCCAAATGAGAACTATAAGAGATAAACAGAGCACCAATTACTATTCTGATTTTGAACATGGGATAAGAGATGTTCAGAGAAATAAAATGACCTGCCTAATGCCACATAATTTTGAACATTCCCTCAAAATCAGCAGGACCTAGTTCCCGGAGTCCCAATTTTTCCTTAAAAAAGAAAAAAAAAAAACAACTCACCAGTGCTATTTATCACTTGCTCAATTTGCTCCAATACCTCGGATGTGAAAGGTAGGATACAGGCTTTTGTAGTCAGCATATAGTAGCTGCCAGCCATTCGTGGCTATTGGATGCTTAAAATATGGCTACTGCAGCTAAGGAACTGAGTTTCGAATTTGAGTTTGAATTAATTAAAGCTTAAATTTAAAAACATATTCAATCTTGGAAACAACCTAAATGCCTAACTGATGAATGGCTAAAGAAGATGTGGTTTTTCTATACAGTGGAGTAATACACTGCCATAAAGAAGGATAAACTAGAGTCATTTGTATGTAAATGGATGTTCCTTGAGAACATACTATTAAGTGAAATAAATCAGACACTTATCAGTTCACATCGAATTGTTTCTCTGATATGAGAAACCATAAGTGTAAATAAGGACAAAGGGGTATAATAGATATTATGTTAAAAAAAAAAGAGAGATAGTATTCAAAAGAGAGGAGAACTAGATAGGGAAAAGGGGGATAAAGAAGAAGGTTAAAAGAAAAGTAAGATGAAAGGGAAAAAATGGAAAAGTGTAAATAAACTTGTTGCAAATAGAGAGGGGTGGGTGAATGGAAGGGAGGGGAGGGGAAGAGGGGGGAAATCCAAGATACATCATGTACAGGTACAAAATAACCATGTTGATTATGATCATCATGTATATAATGTACCAATACATGTTCTTGGTAAAAATAAAAATTTAAATAAACAAACAAACAAAAAAGCAAAAATAAAAAAAATATTCAAATCAAGTACTGGAAAACTTTAAAGCATATTCGGAAGAACATGGGTATATGAACCTGCTTTTTCCATCTGTAAATTTTATGACATCTAAACATAGATTATAGATTTTTCTGATGAAATCCTAGCACTCAAACTGAAATGTAATATAACTGTAAAATGGTCATCAGGTTTAGAAGATGTAACCTGAAAATAGACTGTAAAGTATCTCATTAAAAGTTTTAATATTAATTATATGTTGAAATGATAACATTGATTATACATTATTAAATAGAATTATATTACTAAAATTTATTCCACTTACTTGTTTTTCCTTTTGAGTGTGGCTACTTAGAAAGTACAAGGCTATATGCAAAGATTTTATTATATCTCTATTGGGCAGAATTGCTATATATTATATTGGAGTGTCAGTAATGTCTAGTGGCACAATCCTAAATCCAAACTAGGCTGTGGGACAGCATATAACTAGAGTTCAGATCATTGCTTCTTGTGGTCAGTCAGGCTTGATTGTGAATTCTGACTCTAAAACTCACTAACTGGGCAAGCTACTTGACCTCTTGAATATTGTTTCCTTGTCTGTCAATTAGGGATAATATTAAAATCATACTTCATTGAAATTTTTGAAGACTCAATGAACTAATGAACAGACAGCATATAGACTAGTATTAAGCATTAGGCAATGTTTAAATACTCATTACTTTGCCAGTAATAATAATAATTACAATAATACTATAGGTATAAAATACTGAGCCTTAGTAAATGATGATATTTTTTTCTGAACTTCATTTTTTTTTTTGGGGAGGCGTCATCCTCTGTTGCAATTCATTGCACTAGACTGCATTAATCATACCCTGTTTTGTTCTTACTGACAGTAATGAATAGTAACTGATACAAACCAGCCTGCTAGGTCACTGATGAGGTGGCTACAAATGCTCTTTTCCAAGGCGGTTCTTAATTACCTTTTGTGTGTGAAATACCATACGCTATAATCCCCCTAGCTGGAAATTTGCTCTGGGTCACAATGCCATGTTCATTTTGAAACAATATCTTTGGTTGATTTCTCCTCTGCAAATTTCAGGAAGAGGTTTGATTCAGTTGTTCCTTATATTTTAGTTTTTAAAAATCTGGTAACTTTCTAATTCTCTTCTTTCCATCTCATTTTTCTATTATACTTAAGTCACTGACTCGTCAGGGGAAAGATTTTTCCAAAAGACTGACTTATCCATGAATCTAAAAGAGAGGCTGACAAACTTTTTCTGGAAAGAGCAAATAGTAAATATACTAAGTTTTGTAGAACAATGTGGCCTTAGTGGCTACTACTCAACTTGGCCTGTTGTAGAGTGAGGGCAGCACAAAAAACAAGGAAAGGAATGACAAGGGCCTGTTAAAATAAAACTTTATTTATAAAACAAGCAGTGGTCTGGATTAGGCCCACAGCCTGTAGTTTGCTCACCCTGATCTGAATAGGACATGGGGAATGCAGTCTTTTTTTGTTTTGTTTTGTTTGTTTTTTTGGTTTTTTTTTTTTGGAATGCAGTCTTAAGAGCTAGCTATTGGACAAAAAGAAGGGTAAAAAATGCACACGTTCATGGTGCTTCCATTTCCCAAGGAAGAAATGGCCCTAGCAGCTTCATAATAAGACTGGTGGTGATTTTAAACATGATAACTGAGATTCGTAATGATGGGCCTACGTCTTACAGGAACTATCAAAGAAAGTTCTATATATTCTGGTTACAAAGACAAGGAATTGGAGAATATATTGGAGAGAGTTAAAGCAGACATGTGATAATGAAAAGGAATTTGGCATTTAAGATGATGTGTATCAGTTATCTGAAAAACTCATGTATTCTCTATTTTCTGAAATCAGTAGATCTTGAAGTACTACTGTATTTTTATCTTTTTCTCTTTAAAATAAGCAAAACCAACTTTCTACGTGGATGTTTGGGCAGAGTCTCTGTGGGGCTTAGGAGAACATTCAAAATCTACCTTCTCCCTCTCCCCTTTAAAGAAATCTATGCAGAGCTATAAAATGTACTTTTTGTACCCATAATTCATGTTGACTGCTGAAAAACAGTGTTCTCCTAGGAAAAAGAGTATCATGGACACTACTCTTGCTAAACTTGGGGGGAAATTGGTTGTTACCAGCCAGTGACCTTGGGAATACATCATCCCACAGTAGTTGGGCAGCGGCTGAGTTGATGCCTTTGAGGACTTTTTCCAGTACATTCTGCGGGGCATTTTTCAAGGAAGGAAATTCTGTGCCTCCCCATTCAACAGATTCTGGCTCTTTCTCCCTTTGCTCTGAGTCATTCTATATTTATCACTATTGATAAGAAACATCAATAATGGTTGGGATTTATTCTGTGTTTCCCTTAGACATAGTTTATGTTCAAGTTATAAAATATGAATTTGTAAAGACAGCTTAGAAAATTTCCCAGGTTATTTACAAAACCTTTCAGGTTTTGACCTTCAGGGATTGACCATCAAGGAAAAGTATGATAAAAAAGTGACTTGAAAAGCTCTCTTGACTTTGCCTTTTGTGAAAGTGTTATCTTGAAGTTAATTATAACTTTGCGACAACTCTGTAAAGTATTACATGAGTTAATACTGGGATCCTCAGAACTAGATTATACAATTGCAAATTCTATTTTCCTAGACTATGGCTATGTGATGGACAAGTTACTTAAAACTCTAAAACTGTTTATTTGTAACATAGGACCTGTCATTGTACATTTCTCAAAGTTGCTTGGGGAGAGGGATTAAGTGAAATACTATACAGAAAGTGCTTAGCAAAAAATTAGACCACCAAGGACAGCCATGTAGATCATGAACTGCACAAATCAAGGGAGCACCTGTCACATGGACTATAGCGATTCTGGCACAAGTCGGTTGCTTGATGTATGAAACTCTCATTATTAAGAAAAAACCAAAAGGACACAAAAGTTATGACACTTGTCCATGATTGTATATTTTCCCGTCAAAAACCATTCATGTGGCAGCAAGCACAGGCGTACGTTGTTTATCAGCAGGTCTAATGTGTGATACTTGGTTTCAGTGGTAGGCTTAAGATAACCAATAATTACTTGGTGAAATTTTGGGTTAGATTTTTGTTTCTCTGTGGATTTAATTCTTCTTTGACCTGATCCAGAATTTTCTCCGAGATGACTCTAGCCAGTTTATCCTAGGCCTGGGGTCATGCTACCCTTAAGAGAGTGAGGTTCTGCTCATTCATGTATTCAGTCGGGAAATGCTGTTAGGCACCGGTACATGTGCGTGATACTGTTCTTGGCCCAGAGGAGACCAAAAGCAGAAACATGATTCCTCAAGGGGCTCACAGATGAGCAGGTCATCAGAACACAGTACTTAAGAGTGAGGCATTAATTCACTGATTCAGTTTTCCTATTTATTAAGGAGCAGATGAATAATATATTTTTTAAATTTTTTAAATTATTTTTACCAAGAACATGTATTGGTACATTGTATACATAATGTTCATAATCAACATGGTTATTTTGTACCTGTACATGATACATCTTGGTTTTCCTCCCCTTCCCCCCTTCCCCTCCCCTCCCTTCCACTCACCCACCCCTCCC
>PVJO010006290.1:0-89640 GCA_004026905.1 Hystrix cristata | reverse complement strand
AGGAGAGAGTGTCAGAGATGGACTAGCGTATGGTAGGCCACCCACAGAAGGAAAGTCGCATGCTCTTTCCTACGTGTCCAAGGGGAAGTCATAGTTTTACGGGTTTGCACAAGACGGCTAAAGCGTTGGCTCCAAACCTCCCACAGACAGTGGGACAGGGGCACTATCTTCTTGCTGATTATATTCCAGAAATGGCCCTCAGACCTCTGGGAAAGCCATTCCTGGTGTGCAAAACTGGAAGTGGTTTTTAAAAAGAGTTACATCTCGAAGTAGTAGAGAAGCGATTTACAACATCAAGGTTTGTAAAAGAAACGCCGTAAGCAAAGGGAGATTCGGCACCGACGGTCAGGGAGAAGTCTGTCTGCGCTGGGCAAGGTGAGGGCCGTCTTGGCTAAGACACAGTAAAATGTGCACGAGCTCTGGGACATAACAACGTGGCTTTCCAAAGGCAGGAAGCTGAGAGACAATAATGCGCCCTGTTAAGAAACTGGGTTATCCAGCGGTTTAACAGCTTGGATTTTTGCTTTAAATTTAGTTTTGTTTTATTCTCATGCAGATGTGAATGTTGGTGTCTATTCATGTAAAGGCCTAAATCTATACGGAAAGATTGTCGTCTCCAATATTATGATTTGGTGACAAATATTCTTCTCCTAAGTCTCTTGCTCCAACCTGTCAGTGATGCTTGAAATTCTCCTATTACAGGCCTTCCATTCATTTCAGTTATGAATGAATTTTCCTCCTTTAAAATGCAAATCCCTGAGGGCCTGTGTGTATGGGGTAAAAACTAATTCCTTTCAGCTGTTAACAGCTTAAAGTAAATGAGATTTCCAGATCTTCCTTGTGGAATAGTAAACTAAAAATTATATCCCAGAAAACAAGGCAGTAAGCTTTCATGAGAAAGAGTTTGAAAAGAGTGTCAAGGTGAGTGCTGGCTGGGGACAGCAGACTGGGGCGGAGGGTCAGCTTTTATTCCTCCTAGTGGGGCAGTAGCTGATGTGGGGTAAGGTGCTGGAGAAAGACTCCAAAAGAAAAAGGAGACCACTCTGTGCCAAACTAAGTAATTATTACTCCTAGCAGGTAGCACACAAGAATGACAGGCCTTTGTTAATATCATGCCACAAGGGAGGAAAATGTATAAAATACTAAGAGTCGCGTCATTGTATGGCTCATAAAGTGAGCAGACAGAGACAGCCAGGTGTTCTGTAGGTCTGGGCGTTGATTGCTAATTACCTTGTGTCGCAATTTCTAGTGTTAAGGTGCATCATTGTAGAGTTTATTGTATTCTTGAGTATCCTTTAATTTCATTCTACAGTTTTTTTATTTTCCTGGTGAAATATGCATTTTTTCATATTAAAGGAAAAACACAGTTCTGATTGTGTGATGATAGTGAGAATCTGGTTGCTTCAGTCAGTGGATCTGTGAGAGTTCTGGGCCGGGTGGTAAAGGTCGACAAGCTACTCCTTGCTGGGCCGTGGGTTTTGCAAAGGATTTGCAGAAGAAATTTTTAAATTATAATCCTCAACATATTTTTTATGTGCATGCAAGAATAAAATCAGAAACATTTCATTTTGACTAAACTCTGTGTGTGTGTGTGTGTGTGTGTGTGTGTGTGTGTGTGTGTGTGTGTGTGAGACTCTTGTTTTGTTTTGGGTAACTTTGGGGGGCAAGGCAGAACTTGTTATGCACAAGTGACGGGGAAGCTATGGGAGACCTGTTATTAGCTCAGCCTTCATGTCAGCTGAGGCTGCTTAGCAAACATATCCTTCTTCAGGAAACGAGTTTTGTTTGCCGACCTGTTGTTTTGGTTTTTGATTACATAAATACCATTGGTTCTGCCAAATCAGTTCAACTTCCTGATGGAAATCCACATTATTCAATAATTTATTTAAGTGTCCTTAACCCTCAAATGCTCAAAGTTTTTGTGTGTGTTCGTGAAAGGGACAGAAGAGGAGAGAGAGAGAGACAGACAGAGACAGACAGAGGACTGACTCTCAACTTGTGCTTCTTAAAGTACAATAATTCTCTATTTTTGTGTGACAGTGATATAGTTTAAAATGACCAGTCTGAGACTTATTATGAGAGTAAGAAAATTTTTGAGAGATAATGAAAAAAATTGAATTTAACTTGAAATCTTTTTGTTTTGTTTTGTTTGTTTTTTTGTTGTTGTTTTGTTTTGTTTTTGGTGCCAGGGATCGAACTCAGGGCTTTGTGCTTGCTCGACAAGCATTCTAACCCCTGAGCTAAATCCCGAGCCCCTTAACTTGAAATCTTGAAGAGCCTGAGTACATGTCATTTCTTCCTAAAATAGTCAAAGAAATACCCCAGAAAACGAGGCAGTCGGTAAAGCATATAATGTAAAAACATATGATGTCATCACTGTGGTCCCAAATGTGGCAAATTTGCACACCAGAAGATATGCTTAGGAGTTAATTTATGTTTTATTATGAAATTTTATTATATTTACATTAACTTTCATATGATTCATAAGATTATATACTATAAACATTTATTTATATTTTTACACTTATTGTGCAGATACAAAAGAAACTGAGGTTTGAATTCTCATCTCTGATAAAACCCCCTTACTGAATGAAACCAAGAAATCACACTGAGCTAACAATCTGTGTTAGGGAAAATGTGAATCTGGTATTATATGATACAAAATCATCATCCCTTTAATTAATAATAGATGAAACTGAGTAATCGGTACATGAGAGTTAATTATAATAATTATAATAAAATAATACTTTGTTTAATATGTATTTGAAATTATATATGTAAAAAGCCTGCCACTTAAAATTACTGTGAGAAATTAGAAAAAGAAAATCAACAGAACATTTTTGTTATAAGGTACATTTCGCATGAAGAAATACTGTGAAATAAAGCACCCAACGAAGGAAGTAAAAATTTAAGAAAAGTACCCTGTGTTCATATTGGACTTCAGTGGTAGACAAAACAATCACTATAGTTAATACAAGGAGAAAGATTCTATACGGAGATCTAGGTACCTAGGAAATTGTTTGTAGGATGGAAAGAATTGAAATCAAGGGGATGCTACTGGGTTATTAAGCAGCAGGTCAGGAAACAGCTTCATTCATCAAAGCTGTCTCTTTAATACCCACAAAGGCGAGATACTGGAAATGTGGAGGCCAACCTCAACAACTTACTGACATCTTCATTTGCAGAATCATTCGTGTGGTTTTCCGAGCCATTTCTGCTTGACAGTATTGTGTGGGTGCATCTAACTGGTGGAAATGAACGTCTCCAGACTGAGCCCTATCTGCAAAGTGCATGTCTTCAGCACTCCTGTTTTTCTAACTGGGAGGAGGGGAATATGGAAGTTGAATGAAGCCAATCCTAGTGTCTACATTAGTAACACTTTAAGAAGTCTCTGAGAAGGTCAAGTTCCCCTGAGATGGTTTTTGATGGCTTGGATTGTTCAGAGACTAAACATATGCGTTGGGTGAGTCCCCTCAAAACTAAAAAAGGTGGCTCAGTAAAGCAACATGATCCAACTCGTCAAGTCCCGGAGCTCACAAGACACACTTGAGTGGAGTTTATGTAGCTCTTTACTGGACCTGTAGATAAATGTTACTGATATTCTTTCTCTCTTCACTCCACAAGAGGAGGATTTGGAAGAAATAATTTTCTAAGTGCTTGATGATGATATTAGAGTGCTTTAAAAAGATTACCGGGTTGTTTTGTCTTATAATAAAAAATATAACCCCCGCAAAATATGTAGAGAAGCAGGAAAACAAATGTACATTAAGGTAATCTATTTCTCTCAGGTTGCCCATTTTTTTGGAGTTGTGATAAGTTTTTGGGAGCTAATTTTATCATTACCCTATGTACTTATAAGATTATTAATTATGAATATAGTGTATATGGTGCTGGGGATCAAACCAAGGGACTTGGATACGTTAGCCAAGTGCTACACTACTGAATTGCATCCCCAGCCCTGAAAATAATTTTGCCATAATACCTTATTGATGATAACTATACAAAATTATATTTAGTTATCACAATTCTCATAAGGAATATTTCCCAAAAATTATCTGAATAGGAGACTAAACAACCTTTATTCTGAAATAAACTGTAAGAAAAGGACAAATTAATTCATTTACACATGCATACATTCTTTTTTTTTTTTTCCCAAGACAAGGTCTCCGTATGTAGTTCAGGATTACTTCAATGTCACTATGTAGCCCAGGCTGGCCTTGTACTCAGAGCGATCTTCCTGCCTCAGCCTCCTGTGTGCTGGGACAACAGGCATGAGCCATCACGCTCAGCTTGCATGCGTACCTTCTTGCGGGAAATAGGTACCAAATGTCTATTACATGCCAAACATTCTCCTGAGTACTGGGTGTACCCAGATGGATAAAGAGACATAGATTGACCTTACGGAAGCTTACGCACTGATGAGGGAAACACAATGAAGAGAGAGACAGAATGTCCCTAAGTATAGCTTGGAGGAAGGACGACGGAGCAAGTAGATTTGAGACAATGGCAGAAAGTGATGAATGGCATCATACAGGGAGCTCGTATTAGAGCAGACCCTCTAGAGAGAAAATTTAAATTGAGATCTGATGTGTTGGAAGGATCCATCCATTGATGTGTGCAGCTTTGTGTGATGTGTGAATATGGTATATGCGTATGTTACATGTGTGAGTATGTTTTATGAGTTATTAGAATACACAGGACATGAACAAGTGCTTGAAATTTTATTAAAAGTATGACGGAAGACTCTGAGCAGATGTTTTTAAAGATACTCAGATAATCATCACTATAGATCCTATTTTTGCCCCGGGAATAACAGATTGCCCAGGGAGACTGTCAAAAGAAAAAGAGAATAGAACCCACAGCCAGGGCCAGGGGCACTCCACCATCCAGCCATAAAACAGCCAGAAAGAGCAGGAAGCTGAAAGGAATTGCCAAATAATTTGTTAAAGCAAAAGAGTACGGTAATCGAGGTGTTTCAGAAATGGATGTTTCAAGAGGCAAAAAGTCCTCCACTTTGTGGGTGGCGCTCAGAAGTTGTGGCATGAGTAAGAGAGAGGGCATTCGGCGGGATGAAGAGTGAAAGCCAGACTGGAATGGGAGGTGCAACAAGTAGAGACTTTGGAAAAGGGTGATTGTTGCATAAGGAATAAAGAATCTTGTTTTGTGCAGTCTCACGTTGGGGAGCCAATTTAGAGCCTGGTGGACATGAACAGCATGTGAATGACTGATGCTCATGGGGACAAGACGCATGAGCAGGGATCTAAGAGAGAATGTTTGATGAGAATTCATCGTTCGATGAGCACATGGCAGAAAAATATTTTCTATTGGGGGAGATGTTATGGATGCTCCAGTAATAAAGTGTGGATGTTTTCAAGTATTGAAGAAAGAATGTATACAGATTGACTTATAAAGGGAGAAAATCAGCTGCAGGATTCACACTATAGGATTAGGCAGTTCTGGAGACAACACTAACACTCCAATAATAAACATCTTTAGATTTGAAAGTCTCAACTTTAGGAAAGGCAGAGCCAAACGTCCTTGGTGCTCACGGCTGTAAGTTGGTACAGGTATTTTAGCAATGCTCTTCAAGGATCATTTCTTCAGTGACAATAGCCTGCTGGAACTATTCTTTAAAATATGTTTGTGGTGCTGAAGTGATCAGGTAAAAGCACTCCAGTGTGGAGCTCAATCAGCTTATGCTATTTGAAGGGACACATTTATAACTATTTTCATAGAGTATTTTCAATTACTGGATGTGGCAAGTAACACTGATTTCTGCATAAACTAAACCTTTAGCCATTTGATTTTGCTCTATAAATCCTGCATTTGTCCTCGAGAAATGGTAAATAATTCTTTAGAGGAGTTTATCACTTTGAATAGATCATTAAATTTTATTCCTCCCGACATTAGAATATTATTTATTTTCCTTTTGAATCTTACTTAGTATTTTGTTTAGGATATAACAGCTCAAAAGATTTTTATATTTATATGTAATCAAAAGTAGCATTCTTGAAATATTTACATGTACAGATATAATTGGATCAGATAATCAATGATATCATTGATATGTGTTCACATTAACTTTAAGTATAAAAGGTGCCCTTCTGTGTTCCTGACTTGTATTTTGAAAAGGTTATAGCCTTCTTTACTCAAACCATCTGCCTCTCCCTGTAAAGCACTTGGTTTTAGAAAATCATCTTACATTCGAGTTATGTGTTTTGCAAATATATATTTGGGCAAGACCAACAAATATATCAGAGTAGCATTATTTGTTACACACACTGAAATCTAGAAAAATCTTTTCCAGGATATTTTATAGTAATCTGGTAGTTAATATCAAATTCTTAATATAGGTAATTCACATACTTCTGAGTGATACCGTAGCAGTTATATTCATGTACATTCCAGACAAAATTCTTTAAAAATTTGGTCAGAGAGGTGAATAATTGGAAATCCAGCACAAAAGGACCTAATCTAATTATTATTTTCTAGTCTTGATTTAATGGGCTTCTTAAGGTGCACAGCAAAATGGGTCCAACCGTTGCTTTCTGCTTCTGGGTACAGTTCTTGCAAGCCTGCCTTCCAGATGGCCACTTGACTGTATTAAAAACATTCGCCACCCCGAATAGTGCAAAGATAGAGACTATATCCTAAAGCATTTTGTAATCATGGAAATGATGTGAGATAATCGTTGTTTACTACCTTGAGGGTAAGAGATTTCATAATGGAGCACTATAGGAAAGTCTCTCTCTTTTTTTTAACTTTATTTTAATGGTACATTTTCAATATACATATTGATAACATTCATCATAGGGGATTTGTACCTGTACATGATATACCTTGTTGCTTCTTTTTTTCCCATTCCCCTCCCCTCACCCCCTCCCCCCTCCCTATTTACAAAAGCTTTGGTTCCATTTTTTCCTTCCATTTGTTATTTCTCTTGTCCCTCTGTTCCTTTCCCCCTCCCTTGTTCCCTTTCCCATTTGGACACTTTCTTCCCTTTCCCAATATAATACATTTTATTCTTTATGTACACTGCAGTTTCTCACGCCAGAGTAACTATGTGGTATTTAAACATGTGTGTTTGATTTATTTCACTTAAGAGTTTGGTCTCAAGATGCATCCATTTACCTAGGAATATCTCAAGCTTATTATTCTTGCATTTGACGAGGTCCAACACCCATTCATGATAAAAGCCTTGCAGAAAATTGGAATAGACGGTCTTTATCTCAACCTGATCAAAGCCATCTATAACAAACCAAGAGCCAACATCATACTAAATGGTCAAAAACTAAAAGCTTTCACTCTAAAATCCGGAACAAGACAAGGATGTCCGCTCTCACCACTCCTATTTAATATAGTTCTGGAAACATTAGCCAGAGCAATTAGACAAGAGAAAGAAATAAAAGGAATAAGGATAGGAAAAGAAGAAGTTAAGTTAAATTATCATTATTTGCAGATGACATGATACTCTAGATAGAAGACCCCAAAAACTCCACCAAAAGGAAAGTCTCTTGACGTGTAACTTAAACTATCTTCGACTATCTTTGATACTACCTCCAGATTACTGTATGGAAGCTAACTTGATTTACAGTAGGCGACCAGTTACCCTCCTGTCTTGCATAAGAATCTTGGAGGTGTACTCACTTCTAATTGAGCAAAACAAAAGTGTGTTTGGGCCCAATGTGAAATACAATAAAAGAATTCTGGTTTAAAAAGAGATTTAAGGGCTGGGATTTAGCTCAGTGGGTAGAGTGTTCGCCTAGCAAGCACAAGGCCCTGGGTTCGATCCCTGGCATCAAAAGTAAATAAATAAGTAATAAAAATAAAAAGAGATTTAATAATACATTATAAAGCTCGAAGGTGAAAGTTTATATTAGAAATTATTAAAAATTGGAGAAAAAGACTAATATACAAGTGACTATTTTTAATCTTTAATGGATATTTTGGAAGATCAGGGCTACCTTCCAAATGAAGACAGAAACAAAAATTGGGCCTAAACTTGAACATCAGAGAGTTGTGGCATCTTTTGTGAAGTACTTTTTCAACAAGAAGCATTGACACACATGTAAGAAAAGATTTGTAAATAGATACACAAAGCTTCTCTGTAAGTGTTGGTATTTCAATATTTTAATTATTTCCATACATACATTATGTAAATTATTGTTCATTCCAGTTTATATTTACAATAAATTCTTTGCTAAAAAATCAAGAAAGAAAATATAATAATTTAACTTTAAAGCAAAGTAGTCTTTTGCAAACATCACAAATTAATTTTCCTATGAAGATTATACAGAAGGTACAGGAAATAGGATATTAGTTGTAATGCTTTTTGTTTACCTCAAATTGAAAATGTGAACAGATTTTGGTCGATTTGGGAATTATAATGTGGTGAAAGTTTTCCTTGTGATCAGAGACATACATTTAAGAATATGGACATAAACTACTTAGTCAGATTATGCTGTTTTGTCCCCTAAAATTCTACAGTGTTTTTCTTTTGGTGAAAGTAAAGCTAAAAAAATACGAAAATGATATCTTCCTTAATTCCAGCCTCACCAGGGACACCAAAAGCAGACTTTTGAAATACAATATAAATTCCGACAATATGTATTTATATTATCATTTTAATGTAATAATAATAACAATTGATTCACTCTCTAGTCTCATTCAGTTATTACAAAAATTTGGTAAAGTAGGTATTATAATTGCCATTTTATAGAAAGGGAAACCCAAGATTAGAAAAAGTGGAATAATTTTTCTGTGGTCACCAGTAAGTAAAAGAGACAAGGCGGCAGGGAAGTCAAGTCAATTTTCATTGCCTTTTGCAACCTGCAAGCACTTCTAGAAAATGCTGCCAGTAAACTCTTTTACTACCCCATCTTCTCCCTTGCCCTCCACTCCCCTTCCTTTCTCCCTCCTTCTCCCCTTCCTTCCACTCTCCTTGTCCTCCTCTCCCTCCTCCTCCCTCTCCCCCTGCCCGCCTTCTCCTCTCCTCTCCTCTGTCCCCCAATTCCTTTGAGATGACATTGAAGACAGATAGAAACAGAGGAAAGAAAGCCAGAAGATAGTTTACAGGTCAGAGTCTCATTTTTCAGGTAGAAATTACATTTTCCTTTATTTGTTCACCCACAAAATATCTACAAGGAAATCTGCCTAATATCTGTGATAAATCAGTACAAATGATATCTACCTACTTGTCCCCAAGGACCTAAGAAGCAGACAACAGTGCAGGATGATGTGGAAGCCCGACTACAGGGCAGACACAAGGGCTCAGCCGAGGACCGAGCCACACACACCAAAGCCTTATTCAGACCCTTGATTCACGTCTTCTCTGTTCAGCTGAATCTTGTTCTTTATCACGCCTATAAATGTGGTGGAAGTTAGAAGAAGAAAATATGTGATGTTCAAGATGATATAGGACATCTCTTAAGTCAGAAAAGTGCAAGATCTGAAGTGTGCAAACAAAGGAAGGGCGGCTAACCCCCCGCCCTGTGTGGGAGGTCACTGTGTCTGAAGAAGGGTTACATTAAACGTAAGGAGGCTCAGAAAGTTCCATTTTTCTCAGGTTAATCTGGCTAAATGAGACAGATATCTGCATTATTTAATCTTTAATATTAGTTTTCGTCATTATTATCATTGTTTTAAATTTGGCCATTTGTCTACCTTTTCTTGAGGGTTATTTTTTAATGAAAATTATAGTGAAGGGTTAATTCCAGGAAATGGGGCCATAGTCACTGCCCAGTGAATAGAACTGAATTCACGAGTCTCTCTGTCTACTCCAGCACAAAACACTCCTCTCTACCTAATCAGAACGTGTCATATCAACTCCTGCATAAACCAGGGACATGGAAAAAAGAAATATGGTGCACCGCAGGCCTTGACAATGGTTGGCTATCCTCAGGGCACCGTGGCTTGAGACTTCTTAAGAAGCAAATCCCAATAGCAATAAGCTTAAGGTAGGAGGGAAGGTTAGTAATTATGTATGATGCAAAAGACAGGAAAAAAAATCTTCAGATGATAGAAGTTTTTACAAAAAAACATAATGATAGTTTAGGAAGTTTATCTGTTATCAGTAATTGAAGAAGTCTCGGAGTAGCACATAATATTTCTGTAATTAAAAGCACAGTACACCTTTTTCCCAAAAGAGATTTCATATATGTGTGTGTGTGTATATATATATATAGTTGGTGGCTATCCATAGCCTGTCAGCTATATCAACCTTAGGATATAAACTCAAAGTTATGAAGAGGTGAAGAAGCTAATGATGAAATTACATCAAAAAGAGAGACATAAAACACTTGTCCCAGGGGACTCCATGCTGATGCTGAGATGGTACTAGCCTAATTATATGGATGAGAGGACTAAAACATAAACAAACACCCAGGCCCAGTGGCACGGGACGTGGGGCGCAATCTGTCAGGAGAGTTCTGTGAACTGCTGGGCACTCCCCATTCTAAGCCGGTCTCCTACCCTAAAGCACCGGAAGTTGGTGTTCACGGTATTACCGTCCCCCGGGGACTGGCAGGCGGAGGGCCCTGAGGTGGCGCTGTCTGGGGACCCCTGACCTGTTGGCGCTGGACTCCCAGTCATCTCTCTCCCCTTTCTGAGACTCACGTTTCTAGGATCCTCCTGTTCTTTTTCCTAGCCTCTGTCACCTTTTTAAAAAATTCTTTCCATTTACTCAAGCAAATGAAATCCGAACACTCCCCTTCCGTCAAATGCGCTGCACACTCATCTAGGTGCCTGCACCGCAGCACAAGGCGGCCGGCCCTGCTCCTACCTCAGGAAGGACTTTCTGTGGCGCACAACGTGCCCTCCTCGCCTGCTCCAGGGAGCGGCCCTCCCGGGACTCTCCGCGAAGGGATTTTCACTTCTGCCGGTCACTCGGTCACTCGGTCACTCAAGGCAGTGAATATGGGCTGTTGCTCCTTCCTCCGATCCCATTTGGAGTTAAACTCTTCCTAAGGGTTGTCTACACCCTCCTTCAGCTCTCTTGTATCTGTCTGTGGTATTCAGGCCTCCGCCTCCATCACAGTTCTTGCTAGCTCCCACATCACCACATGGAAACGTGAATTCTCTGTTCCCAAGGTCATTTACCAGCCAAGTTTGTTTCCTCCCTCGGCCTCTTGACAATAATCTTTCCTGTTATCCTTGTAGCCGCTCTTTCTTGTTCTCTATTTTCTTATTTCTTCCCTTTCTTTCTAGGGTCCAAAATTGGAAGCACCCTCGTGCGTGATCACATGTCCCCTTTCTCCATTCCCACTTTCTTGGTCGCATGGTTTTAGTATCATCTCTGTGGTAGTGACTCATAAGTATTTGTCTCCAGTTTTGATCTGCACACTCACGAAAAGGGCAATCCACATATATGGTGAATTCTTTAATTAAAAATATTGTAGCAAAAGACATTTCCTTCAATTCCCTTGAAATTACTACTCCTTGCTTTGAACACATTCACTCCATAATTCACGTTGCTGTCGGAAACTGTCCCGGGCATCCTCTTTGGTGAGTCATCTCCACAAGGTGATTTAAAATATGGTGAGTGCTGATGCCAAGTGCCATCTAAAGGAAAGGCAGGCTCATAAAAGCATTACGGCGTGTCCCCAACCACCTTTTTCACTGGCTCTGCCACCGTGGGACTTCCGGCTCTTCCGCAAAGTCAGAATGACTGTGAAAGGTAAATGTTTTGAATCGATTCAGGACATCGAGGCAGCCAGGACCGAACAAGTAAAGACACTCAGGGAAGAGGAATTCTAGAGCCGCTTCAGACAGCAGCAAGGACAATGAGATAAATGTGTGTGAAATGAAGTGGAATATTTTGAGGGGAATTAATGGCAAGCTATCTTCAACGGTAATAATTTTTATTTAAAATTTAAGCATTCACCATATATTTTATCATACTGACATATCTAATTAGTTATTCACATCTTCATTTAAATATGTTATACGCCTGCAAGTTAACAAGACCTAAAAAGCTCCTCAGATCTGCACTTTCGCTGTGTCTGTCTCTCTCTCTCACTCCCTCTCTACACACACACACACACACACACACACACACACACACACACAGAGCGCCCTGAATGGATCCCATATTGTCAGCTCTTTTCTTCTCAACAGTAAATCTTCACAGCTATTTACATCTCTCTAGTCACCCCTTTTCCTTCCCTAATCCATTATTAGACCCTGCCTCCTTCACCTTAAAGTACATTTGGTTACTACCCCTTTCTCACAATATTTAAGAAGCACCCCAGCTTCAAAAGCCCCAAAAGTTTAAGCAGCTTTAAAAATGAGCATGTTTACCTACAAATGTCTCTAATTTATCCTTTTTATGGCACAGTAGTACTCCGTTGTGTAGAGAAACCACATCTTCTTTAGCCATTCATTAGTTGTTGGGCATTTGGGTTGTTTCCAAGGTTTGGCTATTACAAATCGTGTTGCTATGAACATGGTTGTGCACATACTGCTATGGTATGGTTTTCTGAGGAATCTCCACACTGATTTGCACAGTGGTTGGATCAGACAACATTCCCACCAAAAGTGGAGGAGGGTTCCTTTTTCCCCCTGCACTCCCACTAGCATTTGTTATTGGTTGATTTCTTGGCAATAGCTTTTCTTTCTGGATGCACCTTGAGAACATACTCTTAAGTGAAATAAATCAGACACTCATGAGTACAAATCAGATTGTTTCTCTGATATGAGTAACCATAAGCATAAATAAGGACAAAGAAGTATAATAGATATTATGTAAAAGAAAGAGTATTCAAAAGAGAGGAGAACTAGAAGGGAGAAGGGGGAAAAGAAGGAAGGGAAAAAGGAAAGAAAGGAGAAAGGGAAAAAATGGAAAAATGTAAATAAAATAAACCCACTGCAAATAGGGAAGGGTGGGGGAACAGAAAGGAGGGGAGAGGAAGGGGGAGGAAGCAAGATATATCACCTAGAGGTACAAAATAAACATGATGAATGTGACCATTATGTATACAATGTACCAATACATGTTCTTGGTAAAAAACAAACAAAAAAATGAGCACGCTTGTTCCTTATCCATGCCCTATTTATTATAGCTGCTTAGGATCCCAGGCTGGGCTAAGGTCACCTGCATGCCTTCGCCTTCCACCTGTCCCATTCAGAGTGCAAACCGAAGTCTGCAAAGTGATGTAAAAGGCTCTTGGTGAGCTAATGGCTGTAGACCACATTTCAACAGCCCGCTCTCACAGCAAGGCCATTACCTGAAGTCCTAACCAACCAACCTTCCCATTTCTAATCATTTGTTATTTGAACAAATTGCTTCATTTCTAACAAAACCTGTAGTTTCAGCCTGTGTATTTCACAAGTATGTGCAAATTTTAATTTGCTGCTTCAACTGAGTTATAGCTTCACTCAAATTTTGTCAAAATGACAGGTACAATCAATGTTTGAAGTCTTTGGCAAGCCTTTTTTAAATAAATCTCACAGATAATTAATGCATGAATTATAATTTTCTTGTTTTTAGAGAGGCTGTAAAATATAATGCATATGAGAAAAGCCATGATTCCAACTTGGTTATAAAATGGTTTTTATGCAAAGATTTAGGCTTGGTCAGAAGGCATGAATGTGTACCGTGTTGGCATGCAAGAAGTAGAGTAGGAAAACCAATTGGTAACAAGAAAGGAAAGTTAGGGAGGAAGGAGTTAAAGACGACAGGTTCAAAACAGTTTTTATCGAGTTCGATGCAGTGATAATACTAGGAATAAATTTTCTATATGTACCACTGGATCCAGATAGGTAGAGTACACAAATACCACAGATTAAAATCTTATATAATCTCATCTAAAGAAAAACTAATGAGTGAAGACCAAGGACTAAGGAATCAATAAAAATTGACAGTCAGCGGTTATAATTTTCCCTTTGCTACTTTTATTTTCCTTTTCTCCTGCTCATTTGGGGAATAGCTTTCTCCCAGAACCCTCACGATGGGATCAAACGGGGTTTGAGTTATCATCTTATTTGGCCTACCATCGCCATCACTCCTCCCCCAGTCTGAGCTCAGGCCTCCGGTCAGCTTGGAATCCTGACTGGTGGATGCATTAAAGAGAACAACAAGAAGATGGTCTCTTTTCTTAGAAGTAAGCTCAAATGAGTCTAAGAAATTCTATTTTTCACTTTTATACCCTTGTTGTGACAGCCAGTCTTGAAAATAACGCTGGCACATAGAAGAAAAGTGTAGATTTCAATATGTTAAGCCCAACATGAAGATATCCCTGGACACTATCATTCCTACTCTCGTGGCAGAATGTTACAAGATTTAACTAATTCATCTGCTTGTCTAAGTTAGTTTGCATCTGGACATTTTAATTTCCAAACTAACTGTTCATTACCCAATAAACCTTATAAAAGTATGAAATGGTTACAGCAGTTTGAAAACTATTAAGTATATATTACATCAAGGATTGTATGTTTGATGGATTTGACATGCTGAACAATTTCTAATGGGGGACAGTCATTTTTCACTGATATTTATGCATAGATGCTATTTGGTAGCCTGCTTTAGAGAGTAAACAACTACATTTTTATTTAAACAGATTTCGAAAGGAGATCTGTCAACACAAAACTTCCTTGCCAGAAAACACGTTAACATAATTTTAAATATTTTAAAACTAAAAGCAGGGATAACTCTCATTTTCTTTGTTTCATAAATAAAATAGAAAACAAAATTCAAATCATTCTCTTAATTTCATTCTGAATTTAAATTTGCTTTTCCTTGTCATTTCTAATGCGAAAAGATGGCATTTTATAGCTGCAGTATAAAATTAACAACATGTTTATTTCTTCATACTATTTATAAACACAGTGAGACAGCCCTAGACATATTAGACACAGCATCTCATATTGCTGTTATATTTATTAGCTTTGCTATAACTAGAGCTAGAAGAAGAACCCACTATCCTTTACATTATGTGGTAATCTATAGTTCATACCTGTTGTCCAGGCCCAAGTCTGTCTGCTCACAGCACGACAGGCCAATTAAATTGAAAGACAAGGTGTTGAGGCAAGGAAGGCAAATTTATTTTAAAAGCCAGCTGATCAAGAAGATGGAGGACTCTGGTCTGAAGTCTGTCTCGCAGGGAATCTGATCCAGGAAAGGCTTGTGTAGGCGGGTAATTCGTGTTTCAGGTGGTAGGTGCCTTCTCTCAGGGGCTGAAGCGTCCAAATTTGTGACCAGATGATCCACATCTGATCCCAATTGCCTAATCATGAGTTGTTTTTCAGTTCTGCAAATCTCAAGAAAAACAGTGAGGTTGTTTTGTTGTTTTTTTCCTGACCTATTACACAGTGAGCAGGTAGAAGGGGCAGCTGCCCAGAAAAGACAGACAGGGTCAAACGAAGTTAACCTTGAAGTCCTCAGCATTTGGCTTCACTGTAGCATGTTTTGCTTGTCTTTCCTAACAGCCCTTGACTATACACAACCCCCCGTTATAATCTATACCTGTAGTGTTTCCAGGATGTTTTAAAACCCAGAGTCACTGTCCTTATTGAGACAAACAAAGAAAGACTGGCAGTCTAGAACATAGCTTTAAACAATAAGTACTGCAGACACCAAACATTTCTTTTGCCAAGTGTAAGCCTTGTTATATAAAGTTGTACCATTTTCTTCAACTATTTTGTCCTAAAGTACTCCTTACATAAAATGTGAGCAATAACAATTTCATCCAATTGCTAAAAATATTTGAAATGCCCACTATTTGGGGGGAATAGTTTATGTATTCGGTCCCTCATGATGAATCAACTTCAAATTAGTTTATGGATTAAAAAAAAAACCTAACAGATATCTGGAAAAATACTGAATATTATTAGTTTTTATAGAAAAGTAAATCAAAACTTCAATGAGATACCACCTCTCCCCAATTACAATAGCTTTATTATAGCTTTTATAACAAGAAGACATAAATAGCAAATGTTTGTTAGGATGTAGATAAAGAGGAACTCTTCTACACTGTTAGTGAGAATGTAAATTAGTATAGGGATCATGGGTAGCAGTATGGGGGGTCCTCAAAAACCAAAAGCAGAATTATCATACAATATATCAGTCCCACCACTGGGTGCATAACAAAAGAAAGAGAAAGCAGCATGCTGAAAGACACACAGCCTTCCTGATTTGTTGCAGTATTAGCCACAGTAGCCAGGCTATGGAAACACCCTAAAAGACCGTGAGTGAAGAAGTGGGTAAAGAAAATAGGTACGTGTACACAATGGAATAATTTTTAGCCAGAAAATGAGCAGGAAATTCTGTCACTGCAGTAACACAAGTGTGTGTACCTCGAGGTCACTGAGCCAAGTGACATGAGTCACATGCAGAAAGACAAAGACCGAGGCCCAGCTCCTGAGAGGGCCCTCGGACTCTTTGGGCAGAGGGGAAGGTGGGAGAGGAGAAGTCGGGCCACAGATACTATTTGTGGTGGGGGAATGCTCTGGTGTTCTACGACACAGCAGGGTAAATATAGTTAACTACAATGTGTCTCAAAATCATCAGAAAAGAGGAATTGAATGTACAGACATAAAGATAAATGTTTAAGATGCTGGATATTCTAATTACCTGGATTGATCACTACCTAATGAAAACACAAATCAAAACATTACATTGTATCTCAGAAATAGGTACAAAGGTCGTGTAAACTAAGAAAATAAGGATGATTTTTAAAGTACTGGATTATTTCCTCGGAAGTTCCACAGGAGGAATGTTGGCTTCAGAGTTACACGGAATATAGTCCAGGCTCTTTCTTGACTTCGCTCCTCCCACCCCTTACCAGCTTGCTGCTTAGCTGTGGTCTCAGGAAACCTCTCTGTAGATTGTAGTATGATCCCTTGTACACGCTTCGGGCTTGCCAGGTTGCTAACATGGGACTCCAAGAAGAAACGCGAGTCAAACTTCCCAGAGAGCGCTCTGCTCAGCCCGGTTTGGGCTTTGAGTGATGTATGTGCGTAGAACTGGGTGACGTGCTCACTCTTGTGGCTAAAGTGACACGAGAAAAGCGGAACAGATTGCAAGGATAAAGGACAGTGAAAAGTCCAGGTGAGGCGTGAACAGCGAGAAATGAAGTGGAAGGCCGGTCACGGAGAGGAAGGCCGGTAATGACGCTTCACTGAGGAGTGTGGGGAGCAGGCGAAGGTGTCAAGCGAGCGGGCGGTGGGATCCGCCCGCACTTGTAAACCATTGTGCTGCCAATGTTTTGCCAGGGCAAGATACCAAGAGGGACATTAGTTAGGAAGTTATTCTAATAAATGTTATGAAGTACAAACCCATTAAAACTGGGCTGGTGAGAGGTAAGGAGAGCCTGATAGTATACAAAGAGGAGATAGCCAGTTCCTCAGAGAATTTTGAGATATTTGTCTTTTCTTCACTTTTAACTGAAGAAGAAGGGTTTTGATTAAAAGAAAAATCAGAGGAAAATATGTCTTTTCCTGTCATGATCACTTCTGTTTTCAAGTCAGCATTTAAATCGGCAGGTTAATTTGACATTGTAAAGCAATGTTTTTGGGCAACCCAAAGACTATTTCCTTCTTTCTCATTTAACAACAATTACAAATCGTTTTCATTAATTTTTAGTGTGGTTTCTTTGTTAATCGTGTTGTCTTTAGACCAAAAGAAAGAATAAGAGGCGATTCCGTTTTGTTCTACACTGAATATGTGGCACCTAACATAACACAAGATAAAGGAGGTGCTGAACGCATTTACTGAATAAATAAAGGAGGCATCTTCCATCACGGGAGACGTACGTGCAGTTTTTTTCCTTTAAAAAGGGATTTGTCTTCTGTCTGCGAAGTTTCCACATTCACTTTGTCTTTCTCTATTCACTTTTGCTCACTGCGGTCATGTAGAGAAAAACTAAATATTGTATTCTGAGTCTCTTCTGCCGTATGTGGATTCTTAATTAGCTTTTCAAACACATTGCAGATAAAACCTATTAATCCTCTGACCTTCACTGAATTCAAAAGTTTTTGTGCTAATTGTTTTCCCAGAATTATAGGCAGTCTTGCTGTTAAAAAAAAAAAAAAAGTGTTGTTGTATCTCTTTCTAGAAAATGGTAGGACCAGGAAAAATACTTGAAAGGGTGCTTGTATTTCGAGCTGCCGTCTTTTGTCCTTATTATATGACAGGAGAATCACTTCCGAACTTCATGGAGCCCATTTGTTTTCTTATGACTCTAAAATCAAGCTTTAATTAAAAATTGTTTCTATCCAAAAGTAGCAAAACAATATTCAAGTGACTTAAGATAATTAGAATTTTGTTTACTAAAGCCGTAAGTGGAACAGGACCTAATCTTCATGGTCCACCTGTTCTTTTCCAAGCATTTTGTTTGAATTATGTCTTTAACACTTCGGGACTCCCCATGCAATGAGGTTTGACCATTCATGTCAATGTCCCTTTCTACTTACATTGCTTCAGTCGCTCGCTTCAGGGTGGAGGCCAAACTGATGAAAATGATTTCTCACACTTCACAGAAGAGCACACAGAACACATTTGTTTTCTAGAGTGAAAACTTCTACTGCCCATACAAGAAGGAACCTGGACTTGAACTCTGTTCCGTCTCCAAAACCAGGATCAAAGCTTCCATGATTATTACCAACTGGAAGCAGATGTGATCTGGCAGAACGCCACAGTCAAGGTGGCGAGCTCGCCAGTTTACCCCGAGTTTGCTGATATAACTATGAGTCACAACCCCTCTTCCTCTGAACAGTGTCTGGCGTGGTTGACTCCAGCCCATCTAAGCTGCTTTTTAAATTATGCATCTTTAGAGAGTTAGATTTGTTGAGTACTGAAGTGTGTCTTCCTCTCTGAGATCATGATTTGGTGGGCTGAATTCTTGGGGGATTCTGTGCTTCCAGATAAGCAAACACTCATCAGACCCACAGAGGACGTAGTCAGGGGCTGTGAAACAGATCTTCTGGGGTCTAATCCCGCCACTGGCTGTAAAACCACGAGCGAGTCTCTCGTCACACTAGGCTGCCTTTCCTTCATAAGCAGAGGGTTAGAACAGTCAGTGGCCTTCCACTGGTGTGGAGGGCCTCGCTGGAGGAGATTTTGTCCATCTCCAGGAAATCCTGCTGCTCCTGCAGTCGTCTCTGTGTGAGTCAGAGGTGAGCACAGCGGTGCCCTTCTCTTTGCCCGTCTCTGCTCCAGGAGTGACAGCACCCACGCTAGAAGCACGCAGTAGTCCCTCCTCATTGCTTATGCCAGAGCAGAGAGAAAGGAGGACCAAAAACTTTCTCTCTCTAAATCTAAACCTTTAAAAATATGACTGGATTTAGCAACTTCTTGATTAAATAATTTTCTATCTGCTCCTTACATTTCTCACACACACACACACACACTGTGTGTGAAACAACAGCCGAAGACATATTATATGATGTGAGCAAAAAGTGATGTTTTAGCCTCTTTCCTACAGAGTCGCTGGAGGACAATAGCGTGCACAGCCGCCTTTCTCTGCCAGCTGGCCTGAGTTTCTAAACACTCACCTTCCCTGTCATGACACGCTGCCTCCGGTGGAAATTATTACAACATATCATTATTGGTGTCTCAATCCCACTTCCATTTGTACCCACCTACCCGGCCCTGCGTGAGTAATTTTATCTGTGAGCGCCAAATATGCAAAGTGTGGAATTAGCCCTGGACAAAAATAGCCAGTGTTACAAACGTGATTTAAGGGCTGAAATGCCTCACATCGTCGTCCCTGGTGTCTCTGCTTCACACAGCAGCTGGGAGGCGTTACTGGTCTCAGAGGCAGAATATGGTTTTGGCCCTGCTGGAAGAAAAGCGCTCGTTCAGCTACTTCGTCTCTATCCACAGGGCAAATGCTGTGATATGAGAAGCCAGAGAGATGGGCTGGCCACGGGCAGCTTGGCATTGCGGGCAGTCATCGGGGCTGGGCTTTTCTCCCTCTGACCCTTGTCCTTTTGCATAGGTTGGATGCAAGTGCTTTGCTTGTGACATTGTGCATTTAAATGCCAGTCTGTGTGATTTACAGTACAAAAGGGCAAAGATACGTAGGGGAATAAGGAAAAAAATCTTCTCTCTTTTCATTGGCTGACCTTTTTGGTTGAGCTTAATATAGACATTAAAAGAGCCCCATGACCATATTTCTGATCTTCAAAACAATCCCCAAAATAACCTCTCATACAATGTTATTTATATACACAGCTCCCAGCCTTCATGCATTAGGATATAAAGAACAGTTTGCATTATGGTCCTGGACCGTGAAAGTCATTCCTATCTCACTTAGCTAAAAGTTAAATCAAATTGTGTTCTGTGATTTTGATGATAAGGGTCAGAAAACATTAATATCTGAAGAAATATGTAAAAATAGAATACTTTAAAATATAGTATTATTCTTGAATCTGAAAAGTATATTTAACTTGCTTACCTCAGACATAGAAAAATCTTAAGTTTGAAGAGATCGTAATGCAATAATATTATGAAACATGTATAAAAGGAAAAGCAAAGTTGAAAATGAGGTCCGAAGCATACAAATCTCAACTAATGATTGATTTCCATGTATTGACTCTGTTATTCTCTCCAGAGGTTCATTAATTCATTCATTCATTTGTTCTCTCACTGAGTCCTGCCAGCAGAGAAGTACTTTTCTAGGTAACAAGACAAAGGTCTAGCATTTACAGAAGTTCACACACTAGTGCAGAAGACAGACCACAAGGAGTGTGTGATATTCTCTCTGGGAGTGACATTGGCGTGAAGAACCAGGAGGGCGGGTGTCTGAGAATAGCACAGGCCACTGGTCTCTCCAAGGGGATGCCATCTGGGCAAGGGCCTGATGAAGAGGGGGAGTGAGCTGTGTACAAATCCATGGAAACAGATGCAGAAGCAGAATGCAAGGTCCACACAAAGGAAAGCCGAGGGCCCTAGAGACCAGGAAACAGAATGGGCCGAGCCAGGGGGACGCGCTGAGAGGTGAGGTGACGGGGGTGCGGCTCTGCATCCTCAGGGTTTCATCCCGAGAGAGGCTGACTTTCAAAGGGTCAACTGTGTTAAGCAATTGTAAAAATAAAAACTTAGATGTAGTAATAAAACTGCATTTCGTATGCTCTGTGGGCTAGAAATATTGTTTAGTTTTCTTCTCGCCCTGTCCATTTACTAAGTGACAAAGTCACTGGATTTTGCCTGTGAAATTCTTAAAAAGGAGGGTGGAAAAAGGAAATGGCTGGTGCCATCTGGTGGCCATGTTTGTGAACTCCACCTTAGAGCATTTGCAAAACCAGCATTTAGGCTTCACAGTGAGGAGCTTTACACTCCTACCCCAGGTGAACGCGTCTACTAGAACAAAAGCGCGTGGAACTTAGAAACTTCGATGAAATGCTGCCTGATGTCATTTTTCGCGTTGAGCAACCTTGTAGCTTGTTGAAAATGGTTATTTTTGTCCATATATGCAATGTAGTTCATATAAAAGGTAAGGAAGAAATTCAAGTTCAGTTACAATGACTCTAACGCGTATTCGTCACTGAGGTGCCTTCTGCTTTTCTTACGTGCTCGACTAGGATATTCTTGAATCCAGAGGGAGACCACATCATATTCCACTTATCTGTTGTTACTGTCGCGTGATAACTTGGCTAAGACACTGAATTCTTTAATAGAGTGTTTACCTAATAAACATACATTAATTTAGAAGACAGTGGAGACTATATTTTAACATTACATAGGTTATCTCAGAGGCTCCAGGCTCAGAGTGCCAGGCCTTGGATCTGGCTGAGACACCCCCAGGGAATGTGGACTATCTTCGGTTTCTTCGTCTGGGGGAGCATCACGAGTTCTGAATTTATGGGGTTCATGTGAAGATTATTAAACGAAAACATGTGGGCCAGGTGCCGAGTGCAGGATTTAGAGGGGTACATGTAGTCAATACGTGGCAAATACTTTATCATTAAACATTTCGTATATACCTCTTGATAAATTGAAGATTAACTCATGTCTCATGGGAAAAAATATATATATATGCCAAACTAAGTAGCTTATAAAGATATTTTAGCATGATCCCTCAGTAAGCATTTAATTGAACTCATTTTTGTAAGGCCTTTTCTTCCATATGCAGCATATATTTATATTACTAAGAAATAGGTGCATTATTATACAAATCATTAAATTTTTATACATTGACTTTTCCCTCTTCTCTAATGTGTGTGTGAAATGTTAACTTTTAAAAGACCACCTCCACTTTCCTATTTTCAAGTTCTTGGTTGGGAATGCTTTATTATCACACATATACACTGTCCTACTTCCTCAGGAAGCCTCAATCCTCCTCCGCAGCATCCAGACTCAGTGGCTCAATTTTCCTGACATAAAGATAAACTGACATTTGTGCATGTGCACCTGATATCTATCAGTTGAACTCAAGGACAAGGTCATTGCTTGCTAATATTCAGTTAATGTCCATAACAGTTCTCCCTCAAATAAAGAATTGCAGAATATCTATGAAATAGGAAATTTCTCTAACTGGCGTATTTCTCCCGATTCTTACAAAATATAAGGTAATTCTGTATTTTAATGATATTGCAATAGTCTTTAGAATTTCTTAATTCTGAACAAAAGGGACTTTGTAACCTTCAGGTTAACCTTGATCAGTATTTCAGAAAGTATTATTAAAGGATTATTTATTAAGACCTAGAAGAAATGCTAATCACAAAGACTCAGCATGGCTTCACTGAAATCAAAAAAGTCATGCAAAATTAACCTTAATTCTTTATCCGATAGTGAACAAGAAGATCACAGAAATTCTGTAGCCTTGATTCGTGCATAGCAAAGCTTCTGCAAAGGTGTCTTGTGATATATAATTAAGAGGAAAGAGGATGAGCAGGAAGTAAGGCACCACTAGAAGCCCCCTGAACTTCCACTTAGCAACACGCTAATTCTCAGCTTGGCAGAGATATCTTAAGGTGCTAGTGGGCTTCTTGATCTCCGGAAAGTCTCCAGCTTTAGTCATTCTTGAAAAAAAAATAGTTTGGGCACTGTGGAATGTTTCTTTATTTTTATTTGAGCCTACTCATGATTCGTGAATGGTGTTGGACACATCCGTTATCATAAGAGGTGGGCATATCTTCAAAGTCAAGGCTACTCGTTACAGTTTTATATGGAAAAACACATTTAAGAATGCTTGCTGGGAATATATTCATTCACCAACTTTTCTGTGAAGCATCACTCTTTCCGTTGTTGAGTGGTTTTCCCTACAATGCTAATTATTCCTGCAGAATTCATTTGTATCAGGTTGTAAAGTCGTCAGTTCAATCCCACCAGAAAGAAATAATGCTTCTTCCCGAGTGCTTAAGTTACTTCTAATCGATTTCAAGTCATAATGCTTTACTCTTAGAAAAGTCATTTTAATTATTTTATACACCATATTTTCCGGTGCTCCAAAGTAGTGATTTCAGAGGTAATTTGAATTAGACTGGTGATTTGATGATCTGATGCCAGGAAGTTGAGCTGCGTACAGGGACCTGCCTTTAAGGTATTTTTGAGAATTGCTTTGGGAGTGATCACAAGATGGCAAGACCAACCTTCCCCTGTGGAATCGGGGTGCTGATGAGATCTGAGGTGCTGGCATTACTGCCACCATTGTCTTCGATGCCAGGAATTTGTTGAGCATAGTGTGATGAAAACTTTTAATGATGTTTTCATAGTCATGTTGTATTACATATGCTTTAAGTTAAGGATTTTTATATTTTAAATTGAGAAATCCAGTTATATCTTAATTTCTTATATTGCCTTTCCCCCTGTTCCCACTGTTTCCTATATAACGTAATTCATTTTTATTTCTCATCATCCATATTACCCGGTAAACATTTGGTTTCATCCTTAAACCGCAAATTTTTGAACATTTTAGATTTTTGTTTTCTATTTCAATCTATCAAATTGTAAAGTAGCTAGTTACCCAGGGTGCAAAACATCATTTTTCCTTATTTTTCTTATGATTTGGACACGTGATAACAATCATTTTATTCTTTTATGATTTAATATCATTTAGATTTTTTTAAATGATGGTTAACATCTTTACCACAAAATATCCATTCACAGAAGGGACTAAAGGCTACATGTCATAGATTGGCAAGATTCTGGCCGAGCCCACACTCTGTTGACAAATGGATGAACTGAACAATGTTCAGGCATCTTGCCTGAAAAATATTAAGAAGAGATCAAGAAGGGTTCTCACAGCCTCAACACACAGCTATACCACCATGAGTGGGGGAGTTTAGAATCTACGAAGAAACGTAAGAAATGTATTAATCCTCGGTGGTCGAATAACCTGTCTAGTTAAGCTTTCTATGTTGGTAGAAATGTTCTATAAATCTGCATTGTTAAGTATGATAGACTATAAACGTGTCACTCTTTAGCTCTTGAAATGTGATTTTATTGAGTTTTGAAGTTCATTTGATTTTAATTTACTTAATTTTTCATTAAATAGCTCAGGGTAATTATTGGCTGCCATCATGGAAGGTTCGACTTATTCTTTAAATTTACTGTGTCCTCTTCATGCTCCCTTCTGTCCCCTTGTCTTCCAAGAACATAGACTTGGGGAGTAGTATGTGGACACCTATGTTTATAGCAGCACAGTTCATAACAGTTAAATACCGGGAGCAGCCTGTATCTCCAACAACAATGAATGAATACACACAATGGAGTATATTCCTCCATAAAGGAGAGAGTCACTTGTAGGAAAATGAATGCACCTTGACATCATGTGATAAGTGAGATAAATCAGACACACACGCTTAAGTATCTCATGGTATCTCTTATATGAGAAACCCAAATTATAAATAAAGAACAAAATAAGGAGCAGATAATAGGAAGTAAGGCGATAGATCTTTCTCAAACATCAAAGGGCTCAAGAGATGAGGGCGGAGGGAGAGAGGAGAGGGAGAGAGGGTGATGAAAAGGAATTAGGAAGTGTTACAAATATATACCAACTTCCAACAAGGAATGTAACATTATCTACTACAAACATGTACTCATAAAAAAAGAAAATAAATTGTAGTTTTAGTTCATGCAACAATCTGTTCTGTGTTCCCTGAGATCCTGTGTCGTGCTGGTAACTTGCCTGCTGTGGGGAAAGGCACCGAGTTTTGTGTTTGCTGATTTCCATGGTGTTCCACTATGGCGATCTGAATGATCAGCACAAAATCAGCTAGCTGAAAAAATTTCTCAGAATTCTTCTCCTTTCATTAATTGGCAGGTGTAATTTAACTGTATCCTCTGAAAGCCCCAAATTCTTCCCAGATCTTCTTCAACTTCACAGCAGATTATATGCCCAAGGTCGCCTCTGAGCCTTGCTCTTAGTTGGTTTAATTTTGTAAATTGGCTTGCTAATGCTTTACATGATGTTGTTTTGTTTCGTTCAACCACTGTTCTTTAGTTTCCATGAAAGCTGGTCACACAAATCATTTGTGAAAAGTATTAAAAGGGGGGGAAAGAGACATCTATGGATGCTACGGCAGAGGTGCATGTGGGTGGGGGAGTTCGCTGCAGGGCAGTGTAGAGAAGCCAAGATCCAACACCAAATGCCTGTTATTCCATGTCCTCTGGGTGCCCCTACTGCCCTTTCCCAGGGAGCCTCTGGCAGTGTCTCACCTCTGTGACCCTTCTGTCTTTGTCCTCCAGTGTTTTCCTCAGGCCCTCCTGTTTGCATTATCCTCAATAATTCCAAAATTTCTCACTAAGTTATTCACGGCCTTTCCAGTCTTCCCGGCCTCCAGTCCCAAAACCTTCTTTTAGTAGCCAAACCCATAAAATTACTTGAAGTTACCCTTATTTGTCAGGCTTACCTTCCCTTAAAAGACAGTTCTTCATAAATTCCACAGTATTTATTGAATATCATCTAGATAGCAGGCCCTCTTCTGGTTGTAAATATCAACTTTGACTCTCCATTACATTAGCATCGAGTGTAATAATTGTCAAAATGACTAACACAGTCATAAAATATGCTAGTAGTCAAGGGGTGTCATTATAATACATGTTTTCAAAGCAAAATTTAGAAATATATTAACACATTAAGTAAAAGAAATAAAGCTGCAAACTTTAGACAGATTAAACTTGTCCCCTCCCTATCAATTCCTCTTAATTATACATCCTATTTCACACCTTAGATTTCCTTTTCCTTGTTGATATTTATGACCCTCAGATAGAGAGCGGTGATGATATAATCCACTATAATTTTAGATAAATATCACATAAATTACCACACTTTTCATTAACACAAATGTATCTTTTATTGACCCCATATTTGTTGTTATTGACATCATAAATTCCCTAGCTATGCATTGTGGGTACAGTAAATATGTACATAGAATATTTTTCATTTTAATGAATGAAAAGTAGTGTAAGTATCATAGTGTCGACTAACATTTTGGCTCCTCTCATTTCTTTGTTGACGATTCTTAGGTTATACACTAAAAGTTTGTTTTGTTTTTGTTTTTGGTTTTGTTGTGGTTATTTTCATCAGTCCAGTTAGCAAAAGACAAAATGCGTAGAGTTCTGTGTTACTTTCTGCACCTGGGCATGGGCTGTCTCATCAGTTCTCTTCTGCCTGCTCACTCCTCTGAGACTTCGTGGGCTCTGTCCTAGACAGGCCACCTGCACACTCATCTGAAACACAGCCGTATCTCTCTTTGCTGCTCTTCCACATGCTGTGGTTCACACTACATGTTCCACCCCACACAGATTCATTCAACGCCTCGTCTGTCCATATCTGCTTGTCTCTCTCTCCACTTAAACCTACACAACCTTTACTATGTGCTTAGGATAAAGTTTGGATTGAAAAGTCTCAACACTTTTCCTGATCTGTCTCAAGATTTATCTCTTGCTGACTGCCTCTCCATCCTTTGCTCTACTCACACAAACTGCTCACTCATCCCATTCTGTCTTAGAGTTTTGTTCTGTTGAAGGCTTCTTCTTTGTTCAAATCTTTCTCCTTAGCCCTTTGTTCGAATAATGCTTATTCCTGATAAAGTGTCCAGTATTATTTCTGTAAAATATCATCCCTTAGTCTTCTTCTAATTGGGTAGCTGTTCTGTTCCATGAGTTATAATAAAGTCTCCAGCCACTATACAGCACATAGTATAGAATGCTGGGTGTTTACTTGTCTCTCACTAGACTCTAAATTTTGTTGGTAGTAGTTTTTTTCTTTTGTTAAATCATATCTGTGTTTTAACTGACAGATCAAGGCACAATGTAAAGTGAATATCATACCTCTGTTCAAAATTAAGATGAGTTATTAAATGATATATATAAAGAGAAGAATTTCTTTCTCCTCTAGCATTCAGAAATGACTGGGAAGAAGGCATACATCTGTGAAGTGCCTATTGTATTCAAAGTATTATGCTTGGTGCTTTACATATGTCATCTCATTTAATCCTCACAGCAATTTGAGCTTTTGAAAACCTAAGCACACTCAAGGGCATAAAATAGTAAATGGCAAAGCCAAGATTGAAATCTTGACCTTTTGACCACAATATTTATGTTCTTTTTACCAATCCACATTGCTTTTGAGAGTCTGTGAAAACTGTATTACTGACTACTATCCATCATGTTTGCTAAATTGAAGAATCCATCTCAAAAAGGCTTATAAATTGTAAATATTCTATATGCTCACTGAGAACTACATAGGCATTTGATACACACTTATTGATGAATAACCAACTATATGTAATAGTTAGGGTTCTCAAAAAGGAAAGAATCAATAGAAACTATACGTATAATTGTGCAAAGGGATTCATTAGATAGGCCCACAGGCTCAGAAGCAACAGAGTCCACAATGACCATTTATGCCGAGCAGAGCCAGAGGATCCAGTAGCTGCTCAGCCCAAGAAAACGGAAGTTGCAGAACAAGAGTGGTCGAAGATGCAGAACCAGTCCAAGGTCAAAGGCCTGGAAGTTGACTGGAGGGTTGCCAGTGTGACCGAGTTGGAAGGCTGAGAAGACTAGAGACCTGGAGACCAATGTTCAAAGGTGATGGAAGCAAAGGACACTCTTGCCCAAAAGACCGCAGGTTTTCAGAATAAGTACACTCTCTTCTTCTTTCCCTTTAGTACTTTATCCAGGCAAAAGCCTGTTGGTTGGTGCCACCCACAAGCAAGGTGGTTCTTCCCCCATCAGTTTGCTGGCCTACACGTCAATCGTGCAGACACGCCCAGAGTGTGCTTTACTAGTCTGGTAGGTGATTCTCCCTCCAGGCAAGTCGATGCATCGCAGTTACAGATCACAGTGCACCTTTTGGTAACGTGACAACCAGACACATTTTCTAAAACCGTACTTAGCCTCAAACAAAATAGCAAGTTCATAGTTACACCTAATGTGATGCAACCATCCTACGTACGAATGGAACTGCATTAATTCCATTACTAGGATAGAAAGCAAAGTTTTCTTTGAGTGATGGCTGGTTTCAGGCCAGCAAACGTGGATACAGAGAGACGAATGATGATTCGACAGACAGAGAATATCGTTGTTGAGGCACCAGGGAACCTCACCAGAATTGAGTAAAATCTTGAACTGCTTCAAACCCCCAGATTCACTGAGGAGCAACAAAGGCAGTTGAGTTTTGCTGAGCGCAGAATGTTTGTTTCGGATAGCAAGGCAGGTGAACAAGGCACAGTGACTGTTTGACTGAACAACCTTGGTTTGATTGTTCCTTCGGTGAGCTCATTAAGCCATGACAGGGGTAACTGAGAAGAGAGTTTGGCTGCTTTCCATGAAATAGGTCGTGCTGTCCACTAGACTATGAATGTTCTCTTCTGCTGAGGTCATCTTTCGGTAAGCATTTATGTGAGACAAAATTATCTTCACATCCTTCACCTGTATGGGGAGATCTGTCCACATACCTTTTCCCCAGACATCTTTATCATCAATTTTCCAGTTATTTTCCTTCCAAGTCCCTGACCATCCAGCCAGACCACTGCCTATAGCCCATTAATTACTATATAGTCACACGGCTGGCCATTTTTATTCCTCAAAGCAAAATGTGTGTCCAGGTGCACTTCCGAAGTTCTGCCATTGTGAAGATCCTTCTTCAGGACTTTCCTGAAGGGACGTCCTGGAAAGGGGCCGTCCACTTCCATAACATGCAGAACCGTGATGAACCAGGTCCTTGCTTCTCTTCCTCTGTCAACTGAGGCTGTAGGTACAGTTGGGGGACAGAAGGCAGCAGAGCGGGAGTAGGAAATTTATTGTTAAAATTCTGTTTTTCTAGAATTACTTCAGAATTACAGAATTACTTCTGTACTAGGCAGGATTCTCTAGAGAAACAACTGACAGAAAGTATCCATATATTTATGCAGGAGGATTTATTAGACAGACTTACAGGACCAGATGCAGGAGAGTCCACAACAGCTGTCTGAACACTAGAGCACAAGGTGACCCAGGAGTCACTTAGCCCAGGACAGAAGCCACAGAGCGAGAGGAATCGAAGATGTGGAGCTGTCCATGGTCAAAGGCACAGAAGCTCACTGGAGATTCACTAGTGTTTTTGTCAGAATTTTGAAAAAACTGGAGACATCCAAAGGTGATCGCAGTAAAAGACACGCCTGTTCAAGAAAACTGGAGCTCTTTAAAACAGACAATCTTCCTTCTGTCCCTTTTTTATTCCACCCAAACTAGACACCTGTTGGTTGTGCCACCCACAACTGGATGAGTCTTCCCCCTGTTTACTGGCCTACATGTTGATTATCCACAGACACACCAGAACTGTGTTTTATAGTCTGCGAGGCACTTCTTACTTCAGCCAAGTTGACTTATCACAGTGAACAGTCATACTGTATGATATTATTATTTTAAACAGCATTAAAAGAATCCAGAAATACTTGCTCTTTTCCTTTTTGAGGAGCAACATCTCCCAGTCTATGTTCCTCATTAATATGTTTTCATTAAAGAAGAGTTCTATCATCAAATATATTTAGGGAATAATGAGTTAACTTAGATTTCTTCACTATAGAATTTCAGTCTGGAATCTATCAAGTGCATTGCAGAGCCTTAAGAGGGTAGTGTCTTGTATGGTGTGCTCCCTGGAGATTGATCTTTTGTCTCTTCCGTGGAGAAAAAGACTAACGGTCTTTGTCAGGACTAACGGTCAGTGGAATTCCCCTCAAAGTGCTGTGAATAACTTAGAAATGCTTTAACTCATTTGGGACTCTTACATCATCTGCCATGTAAATTCAGACAAGGAGCATCGATGGCTTTGTCTGGAATGCGAAGTATGGAAATTAATTTATAACCGTGACTGCAAAACAATTTTTATTAATATTAAGTTAATCTTATCCGACATAGATATGAGAGTCACCTACTTGATATTTAAAAATATAGAACAAGAACTGCTGAAGAGATAAATTAATATACACACACTGAGAAGCTACAATCAAAATCAGAGATTTTGATCACTGAATATCATGTATGTGATGTTGCAGTGAACAAGATGGATGATATTGAACGCATCCTGTGTGCTCTGTCCTACTCCAAGAATTTTCAATATTCTAATTTGTCTGGTAACAGTATGAAACCACACACTGTGGTAACGCATTCTCAAAATGAGGAAACTGAGGGACAGAACTGTTATTTACCAAAGTTACACCATTAGAAATTGGTTTTGGTGACATTAGAATCAAGGTTGTGTGTTGCTAGGACTTCAGTCCTTCAAAGCTATACAATATACTTCTAAGCAATTTCTTATGGTAAAGTCTTTTTGGAAAATAATTTCTTATTGCAAAATTATTTTGCTGTAGTTTTCAAGTTTTTATCAATTTTAAATGAAGCAATTACAAAAGGCAGTAGCCTTGCTTTAATTTTCATTTTTACAAAAATTTTATGTTATCATGATTATCTCCATGTCCTTTCATCCTTTAAAATAATAATAATCTTAAAAATTTACTGTTTCAGATTATATATATCTGTGTATACATAATGTATATACTATATATATATCTGAACAGTATATATATATATATATATATATATATATATAGAGAGAGAGAGAGAGAGAGAGAGAGAGAGGGAAAGAGAGAGAGAAGACTGTGGATAGCCACCAAGAGGGTGGCGCAAACAAAGAAAAATAAATATGGAAATCAGATATAAAGGCATATGGAAATTCTGTCATTGAATGCATAGTTTTAGAAGAGAGATGGAAACATATTTGTGAACACAGAAGGAGAAAGTGCCTTTGCCTGGTTATCACTCTATCCTCCCCACCAAGTTGGAATGAAAGGAGGGAGAATACAAAGGACACAAACTATCTTACCCAGCTGGTGCGAGTGTAACCTGAGTTGATGCCACCCGTTTGTGTCACGTGTCCGGAACTCATTTCTCCCCGCTGAGGCACTATTTGAGTTTCTTTGAAACCGCTCTATGGGAGAATGTGTGTCCTTGCTTGGCTGTGGGAGATCTTGTGTAGCTAACTGCTCGGGATCTACACAGCTTCCTCAGACTTCCTTCATTGCCACCATCTTTATTCACATCTTTCCTTCATTATAAAAGCTTGTCACATTTGACTTCCAGTTGTGAGACAAGTATCACTGCAGAAATTTCCCTTGCCCCAGTTTTTAGAGGACGTATGCCAAGTTTTGTGCAAGCCTCCAACTTTAACTTAAGATAAAGCAGGAGCCCACCGTCCCTTCTCTCCCCACTCCTGTGTGCAGCAAAAATGACCCAAACACAATTCTAAGCAAAGCGTTTCATCTTAGTTGTCTTAGTTTGTTTGTGTTGCTATGATAAAATACCACAGATGGGTAACTGATGCACAAAGAACTTTATTTCTCTTCTTCTGGAGGCCAGGAAGCCAGGGTTGTGTTTCATAGAGCTGTTCTCTGCTCCCAGGATGACATCTTCTTGCTGAATTGTTCAGAGGGACCAAAGCTGTGTCACCGCAGGGGAGAAGAGATGGGATAGAAGGGAAAACTTCCCTGAAGATGTCTTAGAAGCACAAACCCACCCAGGCTGCAGACCCTTATGGCCACATGGCCACACCACGTAACGACTCACGTCTCACTACTAATGCACTGGGGATTAACTTTCAACATAAGGCTTGAAGTGAACACAAACATAGCACCAGGAAAAACTCGATTTACATTATTAAATTTAAAAAGTCTGTATAGCAGAAAATACAAATTATCAAAACCTTGAGTACTGAGCCCAGGAATTTCCTAAGCAATAGGGTACTTGTCATGAGTGTTCTTTTGTTCTATTAAATAGCCTTTCCATTAGTTGCACAGTCCAGTCCTTGAAAGTTAACCTGTCACCATGACTGTAGTCTTTATTTTTAGTTTCTCTTATACATTTGGCATTTACAGATGTATTTGTAGTAGTTCATTAATTAACATTTGTAAATACGTGAAACTAGGGGTGTGAGAGGGTGAAAATGATCAAAGTATGTCACATGAGTGTATGAATCTGCCAGAATGAAATCCATTGATCTGTATAACCAATTAAAAAAAAGAGTGAAAAAAATTCTATGTCATTTATGCACAAATTTGAATCAGACCAAGTCCTACAAGTTTATACAACATGTAACAGTGTAACTTCATCAAGGGACAGAATGATGACTAAGTATTGACTAAAATACTAAGACATTTTAATTGCTGACTGGCATCTGTAAACAGATACATTTATAAATCACCTCTTGCCCACCAGATTAAAATGATGAAAGTTTGAAATTTTATTAACTTTAGATCTTATAATAAATCTATTAGCTATTATTAGCTTGTTTGAATTACAAATATATTATTTTCTGTGAATTAATTTGACTATTGTTTAGATTTATGTAAGTTACATGCCATCATTTAAAAACATTTCTACCGTAAAGAAACATTATATTTTTCTTAGTATGATGCAGTAGGACTACTGACACGATCATAATTCAAATATATCCAAGAGGACAAAACAGATTGTTATTTTAAATTTACAAATTTTTTGTTTAGATTATAAAAATGAACCTTTCACTATTTTTGGTTTTGTTTATTTCAATTATGTATATTATAAATTATCTTTCAAGGTTCTTATCTAACCCTAACACTCTAGAACCCTTTGTAGAATTATATTTTTAAATAGTGTTTAAAATTCGTTAGTTTCCATACACAGGTATATAGTTGAAATTTATAAAATTTCCACTACTTTCAGTGGTTCATTTGGAGACCAGACTATCTGTGGGATACTAGGAATGGGCTAGTGGGAAGCCTCATAGGAGAGTTCAGTTGAGCCATTTGTTAGAAGACCAGTATCTTGCCTTATCATCCACACAATTTTGCGTGCACTGCACCAGTAATTGAACATTAGCTTCCTTAATTGTGCACAGAAGCAAGGGTCTGGGATAGTCAAAATTAGAAGATGGCTCTTAAAGTAACCCATTATGCTTCTGTGGAGGATCCCTTTGGAAAAATGATTCATTTGCCGCAATATGTGAAAATGTCGGCTCCGGAAGTGACGTCAATCCTCAGTAGCTGTGGCTTGTCACTTTGATATTAAGAGAATAACTAGACTTCCAGGAAAATACCAACTTAAGTGTACCTGACAGCAAGGCTGCCGTTCCTCAAGGGGTGTCCGTAACTCCGTCTAACATAGATGGAAAGGAAAAAATGAGCGATAAAATACTTTTATAGGGAAGGCAAGATTGAGATGCTTGCTTATCTATCTAGAGCATTAGTGTATGAGCTGATAGTTAAAGCAGTTGAGTTCTTAGCAACATGACACAAATATGTGCTAAAGAACAATTCACTACATGTCATAAAGTGTGCAGCCTCCAGAACAAGGAATAAATATAATAAATGTATTATAACTTCAGTGATTCAGTCCGTGAGTGATGTATCATCCTCAGAACCAAATGAGTATTTTCTCCACGTGCCAGACACAAGAAACAACATTTAAAATCACTTCCACCTTTACAAAATAATTAATTGCATACTGCTACATAGTAATTTGGAGGAAAAGCCTCATATATTTGACATCCATCATCCTATACAGATTCAAACGTTGGTTGTCATTTTATTCAAATGTTTTGCTGTTAGTAGATGAAAGCACCAAAAGAAGACTAAGATTGTAATATCAGAAAGGAGAAAATAATCAAATGTTGCTTTTCTTTATGTTAATTATTTGATAAATGGCTGCTTTAAGAAAGAAAGTTTGCCTTATAACTTTGATAAAGTACTTGGCTACTCACAGGTAAGGTGTAACAGCACAATTTTATCATAAAACTCAAATCATTTCAAGAATAATTTGAATAGTGAATACAGTTTCCCATCTTCCTCTCCTCCACTGCCGTCTTTCATCTTAATTATTTTGTTTGTGTTACCTACATAGTTTTCAGTTTCTCTGCTCTCTGGCATATTTTCTCTTTCTCACTTTCTGTGATTTTCTGTGTCATCCGTAGTCACAGAACTGTCCTTATCAGAAGTGACTGTGCGTGTCTGACATTTCAGTGGGGACCTTCAGTTTGCAGGTGCAGCCGTCTGCCCCTCCTCTCCAGGAAGGTAACTTTACACCTTTTCGCTTCCTTCCCACCATTCTGGGCTCTTGCTACCTCAGCTGTTTTCCTGCACCCCACACTGTTCCAAGCTGCTCTAGTCATAAGGTATTTTGACTCTCTGTAAACAAAACAGGAATCTCTTCTTTTGGAAGAAGTTTGTCTTGACCTGCCTGCTACCTTCAGGCTGTTTTGGATTCAGTTTTCTTTTGAGTGTCCTCTACTGCACTTGGCAAGCTACGTTCTTCACCTCCATCTCACCGTCACCCGCCTTATGCCTCTACTAATCATGTTCTTTCTATTTTTATTCCTACTCGAACCATGCTGACAGTGATTGCCAGGACCCCTCCAAATATGAAAACAAATTTTCTTTTCATTTAATCCTTAGGTTTTTCCTTTATTTAAGAAACTTTCTCTTCGCTGACCATGTTGAAATCAAAATTTGAATTGTTCTTATATATTATTAAGCAATATATTTCTTGATGAGGTGGCAACCTGAGATATTCTGTGTATTTGTTGTTAATTTATACCTCCATGTGGATGATTTTAGAAGCGCCACAATTCTTCAGGGACCACGCTTTTCCCAAATGTCTGCTCAATATTTTCACATAAAGCCGTACTGCTGTTTCCAACTTAATGTGAACTATAAGCTTTAATTATATTATATTAAAATCATTCTTCCAAAACCTTCCTTATTTCTTTCATCTGCGAATGTTAAAGAAATCTAAAAATTCTATTTTTTTTTTTTTATTTCAAACAGCTAACATTGTTTTTTTCCCTGTTTCTCTGAACATTTGCCTACTCTGAGACCTTACCACCTTCACTCATGATTCTTTACCCGGCCTCTATGCATAAAATAAGGCCTTTTCCCTGACAGTCACAGAAAATTTCTATCTCTGCAAAGAACTGCTGAAAAATCCAGTTGCTCTGAGTGGGCTACAAAAACGTTTACCTCATCTGCTGAAAATTCAAGGTTAACTATTTTGACCATCATCTTCATTTAAACATTTTCGTGTCTCTTTAAAATAAAGCTTTAAGCAAATCAAACTTACCAGAGTTTATTCAAGCAAAAATTGATTCATGAATCAGGCATCATTCAAATCTAAAAGAATTTCAGAGGACTGCTCAGCAGTGTGGGCAGTGAGTAAACACCTAACCTGAGGGCCGGAATCGGCTTGACTGGTTCCGGCCAGGCCTCTACCTCCGTGGACATGATCTGAAAAGGGGTCTGAAAAGTGGGCCGTCAGTGATCCGCTGAAGCTCAGCTCTCAGGGACGTCTCCCACCCAGCTCTCGTTACTAGATGAGTGTTCCTAAAATAGGTGTCACTCTGTTTACATACCAAGTTGGGCTGTAATTTGTCACATAGGAATTCATGCCTCAACAGCCTCGGGCAATGGCCTGTTTATGTAATTTAATAGCTTTCTCATATTGACAACAAACAAGTTTCTTCTACCACATCCAGACTTACCCATAATTCAGAGGGAATACAGTATAATTCACTTGTCTGCAGCTTTCTTCTCCTTAGCCTTCTGTGGGTCTGTTTCCTACCTCTCCATCAACGACTTTTTACATCTTTCCTGCTTAAAAGTGGTCAATGTCTAAAACTCAGATCACCACACACTGTACTGAGTATCTTTCATGTGGTGCCCCTAACCAAACGGGATGCAACTCGTACTTAAGTAACAAGAGGCCTTACTGTCAGCAAGCTCTAGTGCAATAAACGGAGAGCAAAGAGTGAGTGTCCACGGAAGCATTTTCTCATTTAAATTAAACTGCAGATCGTTCAGCGCCTAAGCTGTCTGTTTATTCTAAGAACAAAGTGTAGAAGAAAGCATTTGCTTAAAAAATAAAACTGAATTCTTCCTCCGATTACGTGATTTAGAACTCATTGCCAAGGATTCCTTTTCTTTGAAGATGAGTTTATCACTGTAATAACTGTATTTCATAAACCTTGAAAGTTTTTACAAGAAGCTTAGATTCTCTTTGAATCTGACTGTAACGTCTTCAGATTTCGACATCTGCAGAACAGTAAACCAGGGCAAAAAAAGACTCAGGAAGTCTAAGTAATTTGTGAAGATAATTACTATCCACTTGATTTAGATTTTCAGGTCATAGCATTGATTTTTCCAAACACCTTGCCATTACTCATTTATTCCTGCGAGAACATTTACTAGGCGTCTGCTCAGTGGCAAAAGCCTTGATAGAGATGGAGGATATGGGAGGAATAATCTCCTGTCGGCTTCCTCTTACCACTATCCTTACTGTTTTATATTTTGTAGTATTGTATTTACACTTAAAAATTGTTAATAGCATTTAGTAATGAGCTAAAAGCAATCAGTAATGAGCTAAAAGTGCCTTGCCTTGTTTTCTATAAAAATGAAAAATAGCGTGGTGATGTTCATAAGTACTGTTTACAGAATTAGAACAATAGGAGCAGTTTGCTGTGTGCTGAAATTAGATCCTACTCTTCTACCACATTATTGGAGGAAGAACCAACACTACACCTGTGTATAAGCTGTGAGTTAGGGCCTCTGCCAAGGGAGCTGCAATTGATTCTGCCATGGAAAGTAACTAGAAAGGGTGGATGAATAGTCAAAAACTCTGCCATGTATGTGCACATGTGTGTGTGTGTGTGTAAATGCACATGCATGTGATTTATTTCTGATAAAATAAGTGACTTATCCAAAATAAACTCTTGACTTTATTTATATTCTTAAAGAGTCCAGGTGAATCTGAGCATTTTAGCCAAGAAAAAAATCTCTCAGATGAGGAATGCAATGTTTCTCTAAATCATAACTTTTGTTTCAATAAATTGCCATAGTTCTACCAAAAATTCTAAGTGGAATTCAAATTTCTAGCTGATTCCAAATTTTTCTAAGAAGTGTATGCATCACCTATGAAAATCCATCAAGCTTGTTGGTCAGAAGGCTTACTTTGAAGGTATTATTTTAAAAAAGAGAATTACCAAGGTATGTGTTAGTAATAAAAACAAATAATAAACTTACCAACAAAGAATAATATAACTAAATTCTTCGGATAATCTTATCTGCATGCATAGTCATTGATTTTAGAAAGCTGCTGTGGAAGTCTGGAATGGCAAAGCATGTTTCTCAACCCAGCGCTCTGAGAGGCTGAGGTGGGAGGATTAGCAATTCAAGCCTAACCTGAGCAATTTAGCGAGACCTTATTTCGAAAAGAAAAGAAAAGAAAACTTAGAAAAAAATTTAAAAATGGGTTGAATATGGTGCTCAGTGTGAAGGTCCTGCTTTCCATCCTAGTACCAAAAGGAAAGAAGAAGGCGGGAAGGAAGGAAGGAAGGAAGGAAGGAAGGAAGGAAGGAAGGAAGGAAGGAAGGAAAGAAGAGAGGAAGGGAAGAAGGGAGGAAAGAAGGGAGGAAAGGAGGGAGGGAGGAAGGGAGGAAGGGAGGAGGGGAGGAGGGGAGAAGAGAAGGAGGGAAAGCAATACTGATCAGATGGGACTATCCCATCCATCTAACAGACTTCCAAGACCTCATTTCTGTCTAGCACCTCAGGTGCTGGACTTCACTTCTTCCTGTGATACTGCACTCAGTCATTTTACTATATGTATGGCATTAGGCTTTCTCTTAGGCTAAATGGAATCTGTCCTCTCTTATTATGTAAAACATTTTGCAGAGTAAAGTTGCAAATGATTTGTGTTCAGTGTCTTGTTCTTCACTACAAAAATATTTCTTTAATCATTTAAATATATTTATACTTTGATCTTCAAGTCTAACTTCTAATTATTAATTAATGGGCTAAGAAACTTTTTACTCTCATAGGTTCTGTCCAGAAAGTCAGATGATGCCATGACCAGGATGTGCACATTATTCTATGTTTTCAAATCATTTTTTCTTGCACTTGTGTCTCTTTAAAAAATACTGGGGGAAAAACAAAGAAAAAGAAAAGAAAAAAAATACTGGGAAAAGCTGTTTCCATCAATAGAAATTACAGTTAGATTGTGACTAATATTTAATTATAGGATCAAATTTTTTCTCATATTAAGAAAGGATGATTTCAATGGGAAAAAATTGAAGATCTGACTTCTTAAAGATTAAGGAAAAATAAAGGGACTAAAAAATAAAGAGTGAGACATTGAATAATCAAATTTTTTTTTTAGTTAAACTCTATAATGCAAACTATTAAGTTAAAAGCTACTTAGAATCTAAAACAAAATACATTGCCTGGCAGGGTGAAGATTTTCTAGAGAAAAAGAAATGGAGCTAAATTATGCGGCCAGCTTATTTAGATTTCTAACCTCTAGCAATAACAGATTATTGTGATAAATTATTCATACTTCTGCATTGTGCACTTTTGGCAATTTGCATATGTGGCAGCCAATAGGCTTCTTTCAGGCTTCTGTCCCCTTGGTCAGACAGAATAGCCAAAGGCTGCTTCGTGACTAATTTCATCTCAGTGGGGTAATTATCATGCTAAAATGAAGTAATACCCTGAAATATGCTGTCCTAGAGCCCTAAGTACAAAACAGTCAGCCTGAGAGCTTTCAAGCGCCTAGTAACATTTGGCTTCAATGTTGTTAACCTTTCTCTGTTTGGGGAATATCCACATCTACAAGAATCCTGGGTGTTGTAAGGGTAGAGAACAATAATTTAGAATTTGACTCAGTTGCCCCTTGGATTTCAGGATAATTTTATTAATTTCTAGCATCTTATTAAAAAAAGAGAATATATACATTCTGAGGGATCAAAAAGATTTTATATTGCTGGCTCATATTTTAGCTGCTAAACCAATCAAAACAAATTTCTCTACTGATTTGAATAAAAGTCTTTCAACTTTTCTCTACTTAGTTTTATCACGTAACAAAACTCTAAGTGTCTTGTATATTGCAGGACTAGCAAGAGACAGGTTTCTAAAGGGGTTTCTTTTAAAATAGTAGTGAAAGAGGTTTGATTCGTAATTTGAGTATGAAAAAATGCTATTTCATGCCATAGTTAAAATAATAAAATAGCAAAACTGTAAAATTCTCAAATGGAATTTGAGTTAGAGTATTCTACTGAAAGTCAAGTTCTGACATTTAAAATTAAAAGACTCTCTGGATAATACATAATCAGTGATCAAAGAGCAAAAAAGTGTAGTTTCGTGTCATCTCAAAAATTAAACACATTCCTAAATGTAATTTTTTTTCCTGATCAAACTGGTCAGTTTAGATGGTTTTTTCCCATTATAATTCGATTTTCTATGCAATGTTTATTACAGACAATTTTTTTCAACAGTTTGCTATGTGCTGGGAGGATAGGGTTGAACAAGCAACAATGAATGATTCTTATGGGGGTTATAGGCTAGTAACCAAGGGATATTTACCTAAGAAGCAATTATTTGATGGAAATCTGTCCGTTCAGCCCAGCCCTCTAGGCACTGAGAAATGGTCAGAATGAAGATCGCTGTATCAATATCCATCTTTTACTTTTCCACCTGCTGCAACTTGTTTCCCTGCACTGGTCAAATTGATCCTCTTTCTAATGAAATTTTTCTTGTTTATCATGTTATTTGCTGAATTGAAGGGACATGAAGTGTTATTTGGGAATTGTTTATTGTCACTTAAAATAGTAATTGATTTCTCCCAATTTAATTTATAAACAAAACCATAATAAATACAGTGAATTTTTTTCAGAGGACAGGGAATCCTTAAAAATATTTAAGATGTACATACAATTCTCAAAAATACTGTTTGTTGACTTTTAGTCAAAAAACAATGCCAGAGGCTCATTATGTAGCAGTCTATTTATTGCTAAATTTACTTGAAACTCAATGAATTTATATCTTATAATGATTGAAGCCAAAATATAAACAGGGTTCTGTAGATAGATGAAAAGTTCATCATATTAAACTTATATTTAACTTGTATACAAAAACTTATTCCTTAACAAAATTGTCTCACAATGTTTTTTCAATTTTTGTAAATCAAATTCTTCCATTCTTATGTAATCAAGAGATTGACGTGTATGGTTTGCATAATTCATGCCAATTTGTTAATAGAGGTACATGTTTTAGAGCCCTACAAATAGCAATTTATCTAGTAATTTCCTGCTAAAACACTTTCAAGGAAATTATGCTGACATTTACTCTAGGTCTATACTGCCCAATTTCATAGTGTAAATCGTTATAGTTAAGGTTAGATGTAAAATGTGCCTCAAAGGTCTCATTTCAGGGGTGGGGCTTTTGGAGAGTGATTAGGTCATGAAATGCTACTATAATCATCTGTAGATCACACTATTACTGAGTTATGGCTGATTATACCACTTGGAGGTGGGACCTAACTGGAAGAAGCAGATCGCTGAGGGAGTGACCTAGAAGGGTGTATTGGGCTTGACCACCATGAGGAAGACTCTCTGCCATGTCCTCTCCCATGTCATTTCTGCCTTGGAACCAGCTGGCCATGGGCTGAACCTTCTGAAACTATGTGTCAAAATAAACCTTTCCTCTTCTAAATTGTGGGTGCTGGTTATTTTGTCCCAGCAATGAGAGAGTGGACATACACACTTGTCAATTTCAAAACTGTTATAATCTTTAGTTAACTACCCTTATGATCAATTCATTTAAATCACTGCACTTTATTTCAAAAATATAATTATAAATTATTAAACGAAAGCTAATACAAGAAAACAAAATCATTTGAAAATATTCATTAGCGTATACAGAATAGGGGTACTTTAGAGAAAATAAAATTGGCTATCACTTGATTTTGGAAATGGATACTGGGAACATGGGCTGATTATGCTGTTCTTAAAATTTTTGAATATGTTTGGAGTTTTCTCTAGTAAAAGTTTAATTTGTATCTGGCACAAATCAAAAGAGGACATGAAACGTATTTTAATGAAAATTTGTCTGTCTGGATTTCAAGTAAATTTACTGTTCTAATTTTCAGCATGGGTTTCTTAGGATCTGCATTATGGTCTTGGGGCCAATTCCTTCCTCAAGCCATGTGGTTTTAAAACTAAAGCACAAGCAGAGGTTGAATTTTATCATTTCTGCATTTGATTTCTATAACTTTATGGCCAAAACCGTTTTTGGGTGGATGCCCTTGGCAGAGTTGTTGATAGGGTATTCGGTTTAAAACTGTTAAGTTTCTACTGTATAGTTCGTGAGTTAATATAAACTGGCATGAAAGTTCGAGATTAGAGCAGGTGTAGATGGAGCCGTGAGAGACGAGCACGCCACTGCTACCCTTCTGAGATTTTCTTACTGCAAAGTTCACTACAGGTACACGTCGCACAATGTCCTCTTTAAAATGCACTTCTACCCAGCTCCCAGAAAACAAAACAAATAAAATAAAATGCACTTCCACCCGGGAAGAGGATCTTCAGTTCATTGGCATGTACTAGCAAACTGGTAGGTTTTCGAGGGAAAGAAGAATGGAGGCAGGAAGGATCAGGGAGGGAACTGAGGCACAGCACAAAGAAGATCTATAGGGAATGAGTCCATAATACTCCATTCTATGTGCACACAGCCAACGAGAAGACAGCTCGAGGTTATTGCAGAGTGACTTTGATGAGGGCCGAGCAGTCTGGTTGCTGTAGCGGGAAGTGCTGAGAGTCGGGGACAAGGCTCCGAACTCCTTTCTCAGGGAGGAAGCTCTGACAGACCCTCCTGGTGGCTGGTGGGAGGAGTAAGAGAGGCCCAAGAAAGACCATTGTGCGTCCTGGGTGGTCCAGTCCAATCCCACAGGCATGGTTTTATTCAGGATGAAAGATTTAAGGGAACATAAAGAAACAGAGAAAACAGTAGGCAAATGAGCTACAAAAGTTTAAGGTAACTTACCATTGATAGCTTAAAACCTTCCTTTCTAAACTCAAGCAGGATCCCCTCTGCTCCGCAAGGTTCCAGTGCCTGGAGAACTCCGAGGAGAGAAACATCTGAGCAGCTTGGGGATCTTTTGTTCATTGTTTAGACGTGTTCTTTTGTTTTTCCATCCCATTTTTAGTCACAGATATTTAATAAGTGCCTACTAAATCCTAGTCATTTCACAAAGGTTTAGAGCAATACATGAAAATATATGTATTAAGAATTCAATATCCACATGTAAATCCTGACAAATTATCAACTGGAACCATCTATTCGAGGCTGAACAGAGTTCACACTAGCATTATAGCTGGCACAGAATTTTGCTCCAGAAAAAAATGAAGAGTATAAAGAAAGCTTAGATGCCCCAAATTAAATTTTGCTAATAGATTTTTGTCTGAAGAAATAACTATACTAATAATTGAAATCATATATGTAGATCAAAGATGTCTCTTTTATGTAAAAACACAAGGACAAAGTAGCATTTTCATAATCGTAGTTATGATATAAATGAGTAATTATCTCTCCAACAGTAAGTAAAGTATAAATTAGAAATTAAAGCTTTTTTGGCAGGAAAATAATGTGGAATGTTAGATTATAATTCTTTGCCAAATTATTGTTATACGATCTTGTTATTTGTTAACTTTAACTTGTATTTCATTTTTAAATAAGGTAAAATCAAATGAAAGATTATATACATATACATATATATGAAATACTAAATAATATATATGTATAAAATACATTTACAGATAGTATATTAACCACATGTGGTAGGTCCTAAATAAATATGAGGTGAATGAATATATAAAAGTGAATATCTAAAACAGACTATCAAATCTTCATTGCACATTGTTAAAAAATGTTATTATTGAAAACTTAGTAAAGTGGATCAAGAACCTCATTAAGTGAAATGCATTATTGCATGTGGAAGTCCTTACTTCCTCTTTACTTTTATTCTAAACAATTAAATATATGTATGTTTGTCATGCGTTTCTTGTACCCTGTTTCTCTAGCAAGAAAATTCTACAGGAAGGAGAGGGAAAAAAATAGCAGCCAAACACCTAGAACAAGAGGCAACAAAGATTTACATGTTTGTCCAGGGCCACACTAATAGGGAGGCCCCTACGGCGCTGTGGGCGGTAGCTTATTAAAGTTCACAGCACCACCTGGAAACTCGTGGCTCTGGGCGTTACTCTTACGTTAGTTCTGGTCACCGGCTTTAGCTGCGCCTCTTACTCATGCCTCAAATGTCCCACCAATTCAAAGGCCTGATCTTACAGAAATTATTTACTAAGAATTTTCAAATGCTCAAATTCTGGTAGTAAACAAATGCAGGATAGTATTTCATGGTCAGATTAAGATGAGGTAAAACAGTTTTGGGAATCTTTATCTTGGTCTTTAACTTATTTCAGTCTTCTTTTGGTCTCAGCAAGCCTCATTCTCTGCAATTCTCTCAATAATTTTATTTCCTGTCAAAAATTCTAAATGCTCTAACCGATATTACTATGTTCCTTGATTTTTTTTTTCATCCTCTTTTTGGTTATATATTTTTTGAAAGACCACTTTGCAATAATTTATTTATCTTCTTTTTTAAGAGCCAGGGAAACCTCCTGAAGCCAAACAAGTTACTGTAAAAGTCGCAGCACAAGGTAAGCAATAAAAAACTAAAAATCCAATTGCTTTTTTTACTCCTTAAATCTATAGGTCTGACCAAAGCAAAAGCTGTTTATTGCAGAATAGCACCATCTGCTGGGTCATGATGAAAAACGTTACATGGTTGCAGAATGCCACACTTGCAAGTGATCTTGTGGTAACTGGACCAAACATTGCAGGGACTAAGACAAATTTGCAGAGGAATCACTGAAGGAAGCAAAAACTAGGATCCTGGCTCCAAATTTTAGTCATTGAGTTTTTGCATGTATCCAAAAATAAGCCGTAAGTAAATTATAAAGGTAGATGTAGATTCAGACATAAAACAGTACACATTTCTGATGTTTCTGGTTACACCTTACGATTTAGATCCTATTAGAAAAATCAACCAGAATGTTATTAACGTAAGTCCAAAAGTACACAAACTGCAAAAATTGGGATCCAGAAGTGACAAGCAGCTTTATTACCCTATTTTTTTATGAACCTTCTAAGAAAATGATTCTTAGCACTTACTGATATTTCTCACTAGTATTTTGTGGCCAATAAAACTGGTTAATTCTCAAACCACGAGGGCTAGTTTGATGAAAACCTAAGGGACGGCCACTGCTGTCGTCACGTACAAAGTCTTCAGATGACACATTGAGAAAATAAGAGGTGAAATATTTGTTGGAGACCGCGGTGTTCTCTTCCGTGCTGGAGCATACACCAGCGAGCAAAGCGAGCGACGCCCTGAGACGGAACGAACGTTTTGGGAAGAAGGTCGTCGTGGCAGCTCGTTAGCCTGCGTCAGGACGCCAGACGCGGTTCCCAGTTTTGCGTCTGACCCACACGCAGTTTGTGAGCTGTGTGTGCTGGATAGTGAAGACCAAGGACAGCAGTTTTTAGTTCTCTCCTTGGTTCCCAGTTCAATATAAGTGGTCTTCCTTGGGAAAGTTCTGATATGTGGGAGGTTGAAAAACAAAGCGAATGAATATAGAAATGCAGCTCCGATTAGATTCCTCAAGAAAATCTTCACCCATTTAAAAATCATCGATTTATAAAAGTCCAAATTATACATTTTTCTGTTAAAAAGATAAATGACATACGCGCTTTCTGTCTTGGCTGAAACCTCTGCGGAGTGTGGTGTAGATGTGGACTATGGCTTGAGGCAGGATTTAGTGCTACCTGAGCCACTTACTAGAGGAGTGCAAGGGGAGAAACCAGAGATATTTGGAGATTTCCTCCCAATTTCAGCTCGAGGCTCTGCTTCCTTCGGCCCCGATACTACATCCCACGAGCTGTAGAGTAGCCTCTGAACCTACTCTGTTGGACTAAAGGAGAATTACCGAGAGATGGTAACCTGGAGTCGTAAAGTCTTGTACAACTCTGCCTGTGAGGAAGTTAGATGGAACGTTGGTCAAGCACAGAGAACAGGACCAGAGTCAGGCACTGTGAGTTCACCAGAACCGCGAGGACACATTAAAGCGGGAAGAAATACCAGAACCTCCACGGACCTCTCACGGACACATTTGGTAACACTCAACGTAGGATACTAAATTATGCACAGAAAAAGAAATAACATTTTCAAGTACTCAAAACGGAAACAGAACTTACACAGAACCTACATACACTTGGGAGTAATGCTGTAGTAGACTGATGTTTTGAAGGAACGAAACTGACAATGAGGCTTGTAGGATGGTAAAGGCTGCATCATCTCTCTCCTTTACGTTCTACTTTTGCAAGAGGAACTATTTAACATGTAGACTTACATAAACACATGAGTATATATGTATTTAATTGTAATTATTCTTAAGACTCAGCACACTTCCTACTTTTATTTTTAACATTGTTTTAATGAAGTATTGTGGCACTAAAGAATCTATGAAATAAATACGTCTATACTGTAGGAGACTTATTTGGAAATATAAGAAATGTAAGGAATAGTGTAATAGGATATTTTGTAAGAAAATCGATCATAGACAAATGAAATATTACATGATTTAAGACGATGTGATTTTTAGTAAGTGTTGGCAGTTGAAGGATTCTGTGAGTGGTGATGTGACTTGGGTTTGGATTGGGATTGGGAGCTGGACTGGCTGAGGAGAAAGTACTGCTAGTGAGTAGTAGCCTAATTACATACTAAGGGTGAGCAAAAACTGAGAAAGTCTGTTGTTATTAAGACATGAGACAATTACCTTAAACAGGATAGTGGAAGTGACATAAGAAAAAACACACAAATATGATGATCACTTTGAAGAATTAAGTTTGGTAGAATATAAGGTCTAAACAAAGAGAAGAATAAAAATGGCACTGCACTTTGGAGCCTGGATGAAAGGAGGATGCTCACTCGCATCAATAAGTCTGAGGAGATGAAAGTGGGCGAAAGGAAGAAGCTAGTTCACTTTGGGCAGACTGGGAGTGATCCAGGCTGCGATTTTTCCGTAGCCTGTTAGGATTTAGGTGGGAGAGCTATCTAGCTCATAGGTATTCTATAATAAATAGTGTGGAGGAAATGGAATATAAACCCAGATCAGAGAGAAATAAGGGATTTTTAAAAATCATTTAGGCGCAATGGATATGTAGACATTCTCGCGATGATAATGCCTGAGAAAGGGCAGAAGCCATCATAGAACTCAAAATAAAAGATCAGGTTAGGAGCATTTTGTGCCAATATATTTCTACTGTTATTTAAATATCTCCTACATATTACAGAAGTAAGACAGAAAGATAACCAAAAAATGAAATATAATAACCATGGTAGTCTCAATACAGTTGATAATCGAGAGCCCAGTTGTTGAGAACCATGTCTATTCGATCAATTCAGGCATCACCAGACCACATAATCGAACTAAGCAGATTAGAATCAGGCTGGCTGACTGGAAGGCTCACAATGGGACACACAAACACAAGTCACAAAATCACTATAGAAACAGTGGGATCCCAGCAGTTTGGTTTTGATTAGTTTCTGGGCATGGGATTCAGCTTGACAGATCACACAGCCTTCCAGATGGCAGCGAAGACCTGCCATCCATCTTCTGGCATCGAGCAAGGCATTAGTCACACTCCTTTGAGAAGTGTGTTTATTGTTGGTGAGGAAATAGAGGCTTCTGCGCCACCCACTGCCTGCGGACCCTCTGAAGACCCGATGAGAGATTATAGCAACTTTTATTCATAATTTTGTGTTACTTTATTTCGTTTTTCTTTAAAGAGTCTTCCACCTCTACTGTGTAATCCAGTTTGCTTTGGAGAATTGAATTTCGAGAAATATCGTGAGACAATTACACAAGACAAATGAAGCACACCCCTTTTGTGGAATCTCAAATACTGCTTCACTCCTTTTCCACATTGTGCAAACTGGGAGAAAATATGAAAAAAAGTGTGAATTCTAGAATAAAAATATATACTTGGGGGATGATATTGAAAATTTAAAAAAAATTTAAACAAAAGTCTTATTTGCAAAGTAAAGTACTAACAACAAGTAAGTCCAATTCAAAGGACTTGCTGAAATTGTTGTCATGTGACTTTGAAATCTATCAAACGATACCCGTATCTTGAATCCATTTTAGCTGTTATTTTCATTATATCATTGGATTAGACAAACAGAATTTAAGAACCTCATGGATATAGATACTTTATATATTTTTCATATTATCAGTTAAGACATGAAAAAAGAATGAAACATCACAAAGTAGAAACAATATATTTGTAAGCTCATTTTTTAAACTACAAAAGTAGCTACATATCAATAACATTTAGAAAATATAGAAAAACAACCTGTACTAAATTAAAGTAAACTATATTTCTTTTCTGTCTTTTGTTCCTGACTTTTGGACTCACTTATTGCTACTTCCTGTCTGGGTAGACATTCCCAAATCGTTTTAATGTCTCAGATGCTATGAGTCTTTCTCCGGGGTGCTTTTATTTAGAAGCTGTTCTGAAGACCAGAGGAAAATGCTTCGGCAATTTTATCACTGTCGAATCAATGTCCAGAGTAGTCCTGGGTGTTGGTTCTAAGTGGTCTGCAACATTCCGTCTGAATCTGGTCGGCTCCCAGAGTGTGTAATCTCACAGTATTCAGTACTGTAGTTTAAGACTTCTCTGCACTGAGTTTGGCTCCTGAATTGTCTTTGAAGGAAACCAAGCTCCAGCCTGCTACGAGCTGTCCTCAGCCCGCTGAGCACCTTCCTCGAAGGCTTTCTTTAATACCTTTGAGCTACAAGCGGGGCTCTGAATGTCAGGAGCCAGAATTAGATGAAGCCATCGCCGAACAAGTCAGAATTCAAAGCTGCTTAGCATATTCTGTGCCCCTTTTTTCTGTAAAAAGAACGGCATGTTTTTTTTTTTTCTAAAAAGGAGAATAGGATATTTGTTCCTCTTTTCTGAAACAGGACATTTAAGACACTATGATAGTGATACAAATGTAGACTGCACACTGATACATAATTCTTCAGAATCTAGGTCTAGATAATTTGTAGAATATCACCATCATTTTTTGATATATCAATTCATATTTTATGACCTTCTAGGAATAATTGTGGTTTTCTTCAGCGTAAATATTTGACACCTAAATTTAATTTACAATAAACAGATACTCATAGATTTGTCTTTTTCGGTATAACTCGATATATCATTTACTCTGTTTTTGCTATATGCTTATTTTTGAATTTTAAAAAATATTCATATGGAATAATATTTCAGATGATAGTCTTGTTGTAAATTTGCATGGGTTAATTAGTACATAGGTGACCACTAAACTTATGAATTCATAGAATATTATATTCTGAGAAGTTTTCTAAGAAATGATCACTTAATATGTTTAACACTGTTTCTTTTCATTATTTCAGCAGCAGCAGCTAAGAAGGATGCAAAGAAGGAAGGTATGTTCAAGGGACCATCCCGTGGCACCTTGTGTAGGAACCATTTACCAGCATTCGGAGCTGGGTTTGGGCGGCTCTCCTACCTGTATTCTCGTAAGATATTGCTGGACCTAATGTGTGTATCCATTTTGCATGAATGGGCTCTTTCTATCTCACTTCACACGAAATGATGAACTATTTGAAAAGTAAGTTTAGTGCTGTCTTTCTCAAGTTATAAGGGGATAAAGCATAGCATCTTCAAATCCTAGGCCTCCTACTCTATTGGTGATTTTATCCAATTTCAGCAATTATGAAATATATACCTTCTGTAACTCCTTATGTCTCTGACACACACAAGCAGCTGGTGTCACCTGGTTCTGCTGAGCTACACGTAAGTTAGAGTTCACCCCTGCTGTATCAAGGTGGCCTGATACAGAGAGTAATAAACATGATGTCAAAGAAAATATGCACTGGATAGAATTAAATGGGCAAGAAAAACGTTATGCACGACTACAGCAAAAGAGGCCGAGTCTTCTAGTAGGGGAAAGAGATTAAGCCCAACCACACACAAACAAAAGCCTGAGACTTCAAGTGTGGGGGGAGGCAGCAGAAGAGAAGCATGGGATCCGGAGGGAGTAGAAGGCTACCGGTGTCTTGGAACAGGCGGCCTACTTCCAACAGTGTTGGGCTCTACTCTCCAAGACATTGGGAGACAGGAGCACTACCATTTTGTTGGTGGTGGTGATGACCATGATTACATGTCAAAGGCTCTTGGTTCCTTGTCAAAGACATTTCTTGGTTGTAAAACATTTCTACCTTGAAGGGTGAGAGCAAGAATTTATAATAGCAAGATCTCTAAAGTAAAAGCTTAAGGCCTGTAGCAGGAAGAAATCTGTCTCTCTTAGTCAAGCAGAGGAGAGCAGTGAGGCTGTCTAGAGAGACGCTCGTGGTGCACACTCTGTAGTGACAGCACTGTACGGGGTCTGCGCGACTGTCAGTTACCGGCCTTATCTTCTTAGCAAAAATAGTATGTGTAGATAAGAAAATACTACTTCGAAAATGACAATGTTACTCTAATTAACGTAAAGCTGGGGTTACATTTTGTATTTAGCATCTTCTAAGTTTTATCTAATCATGATAGATTGAGAGTCGCATTTTGTTTTTGTTGAACAGGAAACTAAGAGGCCAGGCATATAAGAGAGATACAGTATTCTAGTCAGTTGATTATTATTCATTCAGAGAGAGTAAAACAAGTGTCAGAATAAAGGTAAGAGAGATCCATTCAGGCGCGCCTCATCAAGAGACTGGAATCAGTATTAATTCCCCTTATGTAGCAAATCTCTTCAGTGTACTTTGGAAAATTACACCATTTATATTATCAATACTTTTGTGAGCAGACTGACACGTTGTAAGAGTTGGGAGACAGTAAGTTCTGGGCACAGTTTTAGACAAAGATTTGCTCTGAGAAAGGTTAACTTTTTCTCCACCATTTCCAATTAAGAATTTTTAAAAATTATCATTTGATGGAGATAAACTGGTAATGAATTTTTTTTAATTCATTCAAGGCAAAGTAGTAAAAGGATTTTGTGCCTATGACATAGGAATCAGACGACAATTTTATAGCTTTAAGTTTTATATTTGTTCCTCTCCATTATTCTACCTCTAGAATTTTTTGGTTCTATTTTTCATGACTTATACACCTCATTTCAAATTGTTGAGAAAGTGTCTATAGCCCATATGCAGTATTTGGTAAAATTGGGCAGGGCTTTGTGGGAAGAGTGATGTGATCCAGTGTCAGTGATCAGTCAAAAAACATAAAACTGTCTCCATTTAGATGCCAACATTCAAATTCTGGCGTAAGTTTAACCCGTTTCCTCTTTGCCCCTGGCGTTTAGTCTTCCATCACTCTCACTTTGGCTGAGCTCTCTTTAGCTTCATTCTTCCAAAAATAATTAGAAAAACTAATCTTCATCAAAGTCCTTCGTTCTCAAGCTGCGACCTCACACTAACATTTGTGACCTCATATTGGTCTTACTTCTCACGCCAATCAGGGCAATAACCTCCCAAATCAGACACTTTGAAAATATAATCAGTCTCTTCAGGCTCTCTGCACCCCTTCCTATGTTTTTCAAGGTCAAGGCTATTTTTATGAAAAATATGAAGTTTCCACTTGTATTTTTCTTTTTCATTCTCACATGAATGCCCTGGAGTTTTCCAGAGGCAAAATGATGTGTGATATTGCAGCAGGCTGAATACCAAGCAGATATGCACATCCAACTGTTGCTAATTAAGCCAGATATGAACGAGATTCACGGAAGTATAAAAAAAGTCACTTGTATCACCAAAATTTTTTGCACTGGGAAATGTATTTGTTACAAAAAAATGATATTTATGTGAACATGTAACAGGCTTACTCTTTCTAGCAAATGAATAAGTGCATGTTTTAAAAAGTCATTGGCTTTAATGCTTAAAATTTGACACACAATGAAAAGTAAATAAATGCTGTTGAAGTCCTTAATAACCTTTAATTATAATCTTTTTAAGAATCTTTAATAAATGTTAAGACTAGTTTTGGAGTCCTGAGATGAAAAAGTTGGAACTCTTGGACGGAAAGTTATCCTGCTTGCAATATTATCTCTTTGTAAACTACTCATTAGGATTCGCTGAGCTTTTTATACCATTAACTATTTAAAATATTGAGTGACTTCACAATGACCCCCAAATAGATGCTACAGGACTCGCTTGACCTGCAGTAGAAGTGCCGGTATTGTTCCTCACTTGCCCGCCCGACCTCCTGTCAGGCATACATCCGGGCAACCTCAAGGCCAAGCCCCGAGTAGTCCGGCAGTGAGGCAGTAGTGATGCAAGGAGCCCCTCTGAGAGGGAGAGAATGAAGTACTGCCAGGCAGGAGAGTACTGAAAGGTGCCAGCTCTCATGGTCCTTGTCCAACAACCCAAAGGAGTAAACCCACATCGTGGGGCCAGATGAACCCGAAGTAGGACCGCTTCCTTGCTGAGAGGTTGCTCCTGGACTGTGGCCCCCTGAGTCTGGGCCCACCCCTACTTCTCGGTCTCAGGGCAGGAGCACGCGTGTCTTCCCTTCGACCCTCCACGACAGCTCAGGACGCGTGTGAGAGGTGGCCTGGAGCAGCTCCTCTCAGGGCCCCAAGCTCCTAGGTCCTAGCAGGGCCACAGGCATCCTGCTGCAGCTCACTTAGCTGCGGCAAGGCTTTGCCTGCGCGCATGGCCAAGTCCCCGGGACACTGGCGGGGCTGTCACTCTGTATTTCTCAGTCTTCCTTCATATGCTGCATCTGTACAAAAGCGCTTTCTATTTTACATAAAATGTCCTGTCCCTCCTCTGTTCTTGCTGTTACCCTAACAGATCTTACCTTTTCCTCTCCGTGAATGTGCAGTCTTTGAGGGGTCAGGATAATTTCGCACTCCTCAAAAATGTCTGATCCTCCCACTTTAAAATGCTTTCTCTCATGTGCAATCTCCTGTCATAGTTTATCTGGATCTCTCTGTTATCATTTACTTCTTGCCACTTTGTACTTCATGTTGCTTGCACTCATTTTTCATTCACTCTAACTGACGGAAGCCTTGGACTAAAAGGACGCTCTCCAGCACACAACTGGCCTTTATGGGGCTAACACAGTTTCTTCAGATGCACGTTGCTTAACAAGGATGCATTCTGTGAATGAATCAGCAACAGTCAGACGCAAGATAAATATAACATCCAGGATAAATATGAACAGGCACCAATTTTCTTACATTCTACACAAGATTTACTATGATTACTTCATGATGATGATGGCGATGATGGTGTTACATTCTGATGAGCTTTTTGGGTCTGAGAAGTCATAATCAATTATCGCTTGTTTCATCTTATGTGGTATATATGGCCACTAATATATGTGTAAGAAGAGCTGATCTAGGTTGATCTCAGTCATTTAATCTAAAGTTAATTGACCAATTCTTTGGGAATAGAATTCTAAGTATTCCAGTCTGTCTTCTAAAGGACAGAACTAGGCGGATGAGACTTACTAAACAGTACAGTAGAGTCAGTGCATGTGGGAATTATTCTCCAGTTCTAAGACTTCAGCAATGAAATCTCAGGAGGAAGAGTACTGCAAGAAGAAAAGGAGAAGGTGTGGTATTATAATTGAAGAAAGATGTCAACCAGCAGGTTTCACAATGGAGAGGGGTCACTTCATTACCAGCAATAGTAGACTATCAAAGAGTCAATATTTCCCTCAATATGAAGTTGTATTTCATTTTCCCCTGGCACCACTATGAATGAATAGGCCCTACCTAATATATTGCTGAAGTTGAGTGAGTGACGGATTGAACAGGTTGCAGATACATCATTTGTAAGACACAGGTGCTAGGAGCCTCAATATTCCTAATGGAAGACTGTTCTGCAAACTAATGGGTAGATGGCCTTTAGGGAAGTGTATTCACCAAGGAAACCTTTATAACACTTAAACTGTTTCAGGGGAGCATCGAGCAGGCACAATGAAGTTTAATAGCAGGACTATTAACAGAAGTATTAATAGCTTTTCAGGGCCAGAATGTGAGCTCGTGATTCCAAGTACTATGTTTTCACTTGCTTAGATATTTTCTTAAGCCTGAGGAGCTGTTGATTCTTAATGAAAAGGCATGTCTTCAGGATGACATTCTAAGTGAATTTCAGGATAGTTTCCCATTCTTAAATATATTGGACTTTAAAAAAATCTAGTTGGTTAGATGATGGCTTACTATTTTTTACATTTTGATTTTATGAAATGCTTGACCTTATGTCAATAAATACTTATCTACCTGACACTGGACTTTAAGATATGTTTTATTTTTTCATCTCAGTACAATTGATATCTACTATATTACTGATTTGATTATTAAAAACAAGGAGGGCAGATTGAAAATAACAAGCACTCCATGGATACACATATTATATTGAGATTTCCATACTTACCCTACACCAATACCTATTTAGCAATTATTTTCCTAGATACTGAAATAATTTGCAAAAGTATTATTTGAATGACTACACTTTTCTATTGAGTGGGTATATCACAAATTTTTCAATAATGTCCTACTGCTAAGAGTATACTGCTTAATGTTTCCATCACTTAGAAGTATTAAACAGTGTCATGGATAAATTATACATGTATAATTTTGCACTTTTCTCCCTGGATTCCTAGAAATGGAATTACTACATCAAAAGTCATGCTGGTTTTTATAATGGCCTAGATTCTTTCCCAGGTTGCTTTGCTAAAATGTGTTTCCAGTTTATAATTCTATGAAAATGGATTGTTACTTTAGCACTGTTATACACATTGGTTATTATTCTCATAAAATACCTTTGTTGCCCATCTCATTGCCTTTTGTGTATAGACTGTCATTTTCAAACATGTTGATCCATTACTAGTCATCATGGAAATAAAGTCATGTTACCACCACACACTGCATGGCACACAAATCCCTTACCTTGGAAATTATTAGATCATGTCTACCTTTCTAAGTCCTGAGCCAGAAAACAAATTATCTCCCATTTGTAAGTATCAATCCATAGTTCATTATTATAGTTCTAATTTCAGTAGTACTGAGAGAATTTCAAAATTAAGTTATAGATGAGGTAAAAAGACTGAGAAAACAACAGATAAAATATTCTAAGAAAAAATTAAGATGCTTCCATTTGAAAATAAATGAGAGTTAAAAAAAATAAACCTCTTTAAAAAAAAAACCTCTTGCTTTTACTTTCATGTGCTAGAAAGATAATTTATGGCCTAAATAATAAGAAAAATAATATATTTCTCAGATCCAAGCTGTATGTCCCTCTATTAAAAATAAAATGGGTGCTGGTGGACTACTGAATACATATTAGTGCAGAGTAGTTACAAAAGTAATGTGTTTGTAAGTAGCCCATGAGCAATACCAACCTCTTCCTTTTCCATTACAATGGAAAGAATGAATGCCTTTCCTGGAAGAATATTGATTATTCAAAGAAAGCACAGTGCAGGTCACTTGAGCTGCCTCAGACTGAACAAATGACAAAACTACCAGCAAAATTCTTGGACTCTAGTCATAGTGATGGAAGCCTGCCACAGATTCGCTCAGTTTGACTTACCATTATGAGAAAATAAGTGACTTTTATAGGTATGACCGAATCTCTACGAAAATTATATGTCTATATTTTCTTACATATCTTTTCTGTATTTCGTACTTCAAAATTTCCACTTCTGGTCTCATTTTGGTACGCATCCTTTTGAAAATGGTAGTTCTGCTTTAGGCTTAATAGCTTAGAAATATTTTAGACAACTGGAAACTATTCAATGTTTACAGAAATGTTTATGAGCTACTCAGTTGTTGATTTATATATGTTTTATCAATAATTTATCTTTGTATTTGCAGATTCCAGGAAAACAAAAACACCTACAGAAGGTATTGGAAATATTTTCTTTTTCTGTCCTATGTGTGATGAACCCTAAAATAGTATTTTTCTTAATGGGTTAACATAGAAGAAAATCTATATATGGGGCAGAGGGGACAGGGGTGTGTCAAATATTTTCTGATAGTAGTGCTATGAATAATATTTGCCAATAACAAAAAACTACTACTTGCCTTTACCTTTCACAGTAAGTTTTTTCAAATTAATGTTTGTTTTATAAGCAATGCTAACTACTTACATTACTAGATCATATACATTCAATTAAGTTTGGATCCACCAGCATCAGTGAGGGACTAAAGCATTTCTTTAAATCCTGAGTGGAATCCTAACTCGTTTGCCAAGAATGGACTGTGTTTTCTGGACTTGTCCACAATTTTCTGGGTGAACAAAGTGTTTAGCTGCTCGAATGTGTTCATTTAAGAAGACTACCACCTGTAAACAATTTAAGATGATCAAAGAGCACAATTTTCACTCGATTCATTTTCAGATAATGCATTTCCATCAAGTTATGGCCCCATCTAAGAACTTGGCGGTACATATGTCAGAGTGTACTCACTGTAGGGAAAAACACAAAGAGAGGGTGGAGCACTTGCAGTCTAATTGAAATATAGGCAGTAAGTTTTACCTTTAAATCTTTTAAGAGAACGGTTTTCTTTTGTATTTCTTTCAACAGAACAGCCCAAGGGAAAAAGTAAGGAGATGCATGCGAAGTCACTTGTGGACACTTTTTCTCCCTAATACTACTACTGGCCTCCTGGTTTACTTAAGCCTGCAATTTCGAATCTCTTTTTTCTATGTTTTATGCATGTGGAGTTTGTTTCTTGTTTGGTCAGAATGAAGAATATACAACTCCCCAGATCAAAGTAGTCTGGAGAGGCTACCAAGCATTCTTATAGGCCTTTATCTAACACATACAAGCATCTAATAATACTACCCACAGGCTTGCACCAAAAATATAACTGAGTTCCATTAGCCCAATTGGTCTTGTGTTTGTGTAAGTATAGTCGTGCTATCCAGTTAGTTCTCCATTCTTAGAAAATATGAGCAAAGTGTTTTCCAGGTTAGTTTTACAACCTCTTTCCTATTACCCTCCTTAAATTCAATAGATATTTTGACATGTTCACGTGACATGTAACATTTTATTCCTAACATTAAATTCTCCATGTAGAGACTATGAGCTCTGTATAATAACATTGCTTAGGATCCATATCTTAGGCTTCTGCATACTATTAAAGCTGTTTGCTAACAATTCAGTAAAACTCAGCGCCTTGAGGTTGTGGCTTTTACAAATATGTACTCTCCTTGCAAGAAAAAATAGGCTATATTCAACAAATGCAAATGTTAAAAAATAAACAATTTATCCTTACCCCATTAGCCATTAAAAATTGGCACATTTCCAGGATGTGAAGATTTTAATTTCCCAGTGGTATTAAAGACATTCGTTTTAGAAAGTACACCAGTTTCAAAAAATGTTTATGTATGTAGTGGGCGCTACAAAACTTTAGGAACCTGAGACATTTTATGTCATAAAAATGCTATAAAATGTCCCATGGGGAAAAACATCATGAAATTATGCCACAAGCCAGCCAGAGGGAGCAATCCATCTGTGGAGAAGTACGTGTTCTTTGAGGCCCGATTTATGCATGTGCGCAGCTGCCGATGAGTTGGGGCCCAGGAAAACAGAAAGCACCACATAAACCCCGCACAGCAGGTGGATGGTGGACAACTGGAGATCTGAAAATGCTATTAAATAATGTATCTGTAACCCCGAGGCCCTCACTTTATTACAGTTTATGTGATTTAGAGGCTCCTGCAGACACACTGAGCAGCTGTTTATCAATTGTCAGGGCACCAGTCTTCTCGTCGACACAACTGCTTCTCTCCTTGAGATGGTTTGTGGAGTGTGCTTAGGCCGTGATTGGGAGAAGAGCCACTTGTCTTCAAAGCAACTACTGATTCTTTTCTAATTTATTCACTTGCTCTGATTGTCATCTGCACTGGCTTTTATTATTTTTCTTGTGTTTTTGGATTTATTTGCTTTGGTATTTTTGTCTTCAAGGCTACTGCCTCTCATTCCACACTGTAACCTTACTTTCTGCTTCTGCTTTTTTAGTTACCATGACTGAAGAGGTTGTTCTTTTTTTGCTTAAAAGTATAACCACTATGGAAATCAGTTTGCAGATTCCTCAAAAAGCTAAAACTAAAAATCCCATTTGATCCCGCTATTCCTCTTTTAGGAATATTCCCCAGAGTGTTAAAGACATCACGCTACAGTGAGCCATACACACCCATTTTTATGGCAACACAATTTATAATAGCTAAATCTTGGAAGCAGCCTGTACATTCATCAACAGATGAATGGATAAGAACGTGTTATTTACACACAATGGAGCACTACTCTGTCATAAATAATGATCACCTTGAGTCATTTTAGGAAAATAGATGCAACTTGAGGCCATAATATTAAATGAAATAAATCAGACACACAAGTTTAAATATCACATTTCCTCTTATGTGGGAAACATAAATTATAAATAAAGAGCAAAATAAAAGCTAGATAATGGAAGTAGGGTGACAGATATATCTTCAAGGGGAAATGGATCAAGAGTAGGAGGGAAGAGTGCAAAAAGGGATGGAAAAAACATGTAAGGTGTGTTAGCGCATGTACCAACTCCTCGAGGAGGGTAGACAGCATGCACTGCAATATATGTACATATATTCCATGGTAAGGGAAGTAAGATGAAGAAGTGTTTGGACCCTTGTACATTTTGAAAATTTCTGTAATCTATATATTTTTTTCAAAATTAAAAGAAATAAATGAAGATAATTCAAGCAATGACTCACAGCAATGACCGAATTGTCGGTCCCTGTAAAATTTAGTGGTAATGTGTTTCTTAAAATGATTGAAGAGTTAGAGCTTGGGGTGTCCCACATCACAAATACTCTCACTTTTCTCCCTTTCACTGCGAGTCAGCCGGTGCCTCTTTGCTTACACGGTGGCTTTCTAATGAGATAGCGACACTTCGAATCTCACATATAGCTGATGTTTGGTTTTGATATGTGCCCAAATCTGTTTCTGTATCTTCTCCATGACTGCCGTCACCGTAGAAGTGTCTGCAAGTAAAGCCGAGTGTGCTGGCGCCTGCCTGCAATCTCAGCAGTCAGGGTCTGAGGCGGGAGGATCTTGAGTTCGAGGACACCCAGGCGATAGAGTGGGACTCTTCTCTCAATGTTTTGTAGAGTGACTGAGAATTTTTTCATAACTGAAGTTTTTCACTCCGTGGTTATTTGCCCATTACATTTAATTACTCCTCATTTGGCAGACAACACTTAGCAACGTTTCCTTTACCTGTAATTTCAGTGAGTTGCCTGGGGCTCTTTTTCCCACCTGGAGCAGCACTTGGCCAAGCTGGTTGTTCTTTGTTTCGCTGACCAAGCGCGCTATCGTGGAGGTGGAGACATTGTTATTATACCCACATAACTAGAAGCCTGATAAGTAATTTGGGAGATTGAGGCAAGAGCCACAGAAGATTCTGTGACACGCTGTATTTCTAGAAACTAGTTTAGAGAGTTCTTTCAGCCTAACATCATCTGGTTTTCAGAATTTTACTAAATGAAGTGTTTAAGAAACAGCCTCATCCTTTTTCTTTAAAATATCAGCTAGTAATGTTTATATAATGGCATTTCTTTAAAATATTCTTTTAAATTAATTTGAAAAGCATATTGAGTCAAAATAAATAAGAATAGAAGGGCAGATAATATTATTTCATAAAAATTAGTGCTTGCGCTTCATTGGAAATTATTCTCATTCTATTGTAAATGTCAGCTTCACCTTGAAGCCAGGATAATGCTTCATTTCAAATAATATTGACCAAAGCGGGTTCTTAGAAGAAACACTCTCCAAAGAAGTCTCCACGAGGGGCATTTGCCCTAAAAATACTGCAAGTATGCTTTGCTTTCCTCTTCACTCCTTTGTCTTTTTGTCTTAAATCTGCTAAGCCTTCATCTTAGCTAAATAAATCTCCCTTCTGTACAGGAACATTCTTAGAAGAGGAATTCCATAGGAGATTGGTCCATCTTTGTCTTTCTGAGAATTATTTTAAAATAGCTGCAGTAATTATCCTTTCTGCTTATTTTTCATCCCCAAATTTTTACGTATTGATTTAAGATAGCAAATTTTTAATAATTTTCCACCCCTTATGGACTATCTTCTTTTTCTGCTCTCTTATCTATGAAAATTTTGCATTTCTCTAATGGTACAATATTTTAATGCTGCTCTCTAAGGGAACTCTCAAGACATACGGGAAGGAAAGAATTGTTTTAAGTATCCAATACTAGTCTTCGACTAGTATTTAGTTGCTGCAATCCAGCATTGGTGCCTGTGGCTTTTTTTATGTTAAAGAAGGAAGTTATGACATGTGTAATTGTAATAGTAGCATGACAATAAGAATACTAACTGTAATAATATGTTTCAGAACAGGAAAAAAAAGAAAAACATGTGGAGCCAGGTAATAGCCTTCAAATGTCTTTATCTTCTTAATTGCATGATTTTATATAATTTACAATTGAATTTTGAATTATAAATGACTAGTGCAGAATGTTGACTTTTTTCTCTGTTCTTCCTTGTTACAGTAAAGTCACCGAAGAAGGAGCAGTCAGGTGAGTGAGGCTCGAGCAGTTGACCCTTTCTGCCTGATGGCCTGTTACTGCTGCAGCCGTTGCACCCCAAGGTGTGTAAGTGCGATGAGAGCCAGGAGCAGGAAGCCTCCGCGTCCCACTGTGGTTTTCAGGCTCCGGAAGTAGATCTAATATCAGCGCAGTTGCACACTGTAAGAGCCATGTATGTTGCACCCCAGCTGCTCAGGGTGCATCCTGTGAGCTCAAGGCATGGGATCGCTGAGAGGTCAGACACACAGAATCGCCAGCCCCACCCCATACCTGCTGAATTAGATCTGTAACTTCATAAGATTCCCAGTGGATTCTTTTGTGCCATGTTTGAGAAGCACTGTTTCACACTGTAGTATAAAAACAATAAGCCACAAACACAAACAAAATGCTGTCTATAAATGCCTCTTATATTGCTCGGCTTTTCAAATATGAAATATTCAGCTCCAGAAAATATTCTCTCCCTATGCACAATGTTACTTCATAATATTTCTTGAGTACTTGGTGGACTTGTCATGAAAGACAGGTAGCTTTGCTCTCAATATTGTTACAGAGAAAAATTGAGATGAGAACCAAACACACAACGAACCAATCAATAAAAGGCAAAATTGCAGTTAGCATAGATATCAAATCATTTTATTAAAAATCATTAGGGTTTAACTCGGTTAGTCATTTCAAATGAAAAAGTTTGAAACTTTTTGCACTGATCTCTTTTTAAACATTGACTTTACTCGACTAAATACTACTCAGATAATTTTACTGGGAGGCTGTGTGTGTGTTTGTGTGTGCATGTGTGTGTGTGCACAGTCCTAACCTCATACAATATCCATTAGTCATTTAATATGCTATTATAATCACATTAACTTTTACTTTATTTATTTGAAAGAGTTAGAAATTAGAGTATAGAGACTTTTTCTTATATCTTTGTCATCAGAATGCTTATTGTAATTCTAGGCGCACAGTGAGTCCTTAACTAATGGTTTATTAAGTGAAAACAGGAAGTCCAAATAGAATACTAACAGTTGTTAAAATTTAAAAATGGAATAACTTGCAAATGCATAATTTACAAAATGAAATAATTGCACGTTTCACAATTACACATTAACAGCTGGGCTAGCTAACCTCTGGGTAGGAATGTTTTCCTGCTTCGCAGAGAACAGGCCGTTGAGGAATGCCTTGCCGCAGCGGGCCGTAACACATGCTCACACTTACGCACACAGGCAAGAAGTTAAAGTCGATCATTCATCATAGAATCATGGAAAGGCCTGCAACATCACTGTCGTGTAGGCACTTTAAGAAATTTAGTAGCTAGATATTACTATCTAATATGGAACATCACAAAATACATTAATTTAAATTACTTGAAATCATCTGTTCCTTTCAGGATGTGATTACAGTGCAGTAACTTAGAAATAATTAGTTGTTTTTGAAAAATCGAATAATTCATTCTTTTCATCCCATTTTATGGACTTTAAGGAAGATGTATTTGCCTGAATAAATAAGTAATCAGGTCTCAGATCACTTAAAATGGAGACCAATGAATGAATCATCAGTAAACATTCTATATTCAAGTAAAATACACGAGAAACAAGCCCCCCAAAATTGTAGGTCATGGACTATATAGAGAGTATATCAAAGAAAAATTGTGGGATTTTATTATTTCTTTTTCAGATCAACTTTTCTCCACTTTTTAACATTATGCAGTCTTTAAAGTAGCTAAATTAACCTTAAATAACTTTTTTAAAAAGATAAGCAGACTTACAATTAATGTACAACTTATTCTTCCTTCTCATTAACAGCGCCAAGTGAAAAGCAAGTAAAAGCAAGTATGTCCAGCATAAGTTTTTAAAAGCTTATTCACTTGAGTGTTCTGCTCCTGACTTTGCTAATACTAATTTCCGATGCTGGCGTACCAAGTATTTCTTGTATGGCATTTGCTGTGTTGAAATAACACACAGAATTTCTCCTCTTTGTCTTTCCTGTGAATTCTTAGGAAAATTTACCTACAAAGGTTTTGTTTGTAAGTTTTAATTGGTCCAGGTCCTGTTTTTGAACTGTTTACAGTTTTGTCTTCTAATTTGTAGAATGAGCAATCTCCCTAGTTCCTTAAACACATCCCCATTAGAAAATTTCATTCTCCTAATGATTCTTCATGATCAAATCAGTAGGCAGCATCATTTGTCTACCATGAAAGTTACGTCTTCAATAAAATGTGGCCTCCCCCAAATTTAACTACAGTTCTTGTGGTACTGGACTTTCCTTTTAAGGTCTATATTCTCAGACTATGAAATATTGACTGAAAACTGTAACTACCGTGGCATTTGTGTCAGCAATAGAGTCGACAGCATGCACAGGGAGAAATGCTGATTTTCTTGTTGGGTTTTCTTATTCTGATGAAGTACTTGACCGACTGATTAACAAAAATTATTTAAGCATAATGGCAAGTGTTTTATTACAAAATGTTGTAATTAGCTTCAAGCTTTGTATTATGGTCAAATCTCAGTTATATGCATGATAAAATGTGTTTATCTTTTCCTTTTGGATAATAGGTACATAAATATTCATTATGGGACTAATTTAATGTTAAGCTCTTTGAGATGGAGAGTATCATTGTTAAGTATATTACAAAGCGATTGGAAAGTATACTAAGTAACTTAATGGCATTTTTAAAGGCATATTAGAGTTGAAATTGTTCACGTAGACATTGAGAACCTTAAAAAGTGATTTAGCATGCACCTAAAGTTTCATTTATATTCCCATGAAAAATTTTGAATTTCAAATTGAATATAAAACTAAGTAGAGCTCTACATGACAGATTCTTCAGTATGTAAGTACTTAGTCTGAATAAATGCATAATCAAGAAAATGTATAAAACAAAATGATAATTTTGCAGCATGAGTAGAGAATTTTGGTAGTAAATTACTGTAAAAATTAACATTTTCTACTGGGAAAATGTGACATACAGATAAAAATATTCATCTGCAATAAAAAGCATCTGTAAGTTCTTTGGTCTACAAAACACAGAGTCTAATCAAGTTTTGAAGAGATCGGCATCTTTTGGAGGAAATCAGCAAATTACTTTGCTAAATCTTTTAAGCCCAATATAAAAATTTCAAGAGTTACTATTCAGCTCTCTATGAAATTGGATGGTTGGAATGGACATTATTCTTCAACACAAAAATTCATTAGAAATAATTCATAAACTGTTTAAATTCTCTGATAACAGTGTGATCCACCTTGTCTCCAACTGAGAACCATTTTCTTCTTCTTTCGGCATTGAAATCCTGCCTTTCCCTGCTGGATGCAAAGCCTCAACAGGCCTGATTCTTCTCCGCCATTCCCTGCGGGCACCCCCCCCCCACATGCTGGGGCAGCAGCATAGAAGCTGATCATGCATCAGTCATTTCCAAATGGGGACAGGATCAGAAAGCAGATATTTTGAGTGTACAATATTTCAGGAATTTGACAGCATTGTTTTTAGGTAGATCTGACCACCTGGCTCTGCCCACCTTTGTCAATGAACCCTCCAAGGATTGATGTTTTCAAGACCCTGCGCAGCACTGCCACAGTTCAGTGTCGAGAAACTTGGGGCTGCTTTGCATCTTTCATATGCACGTTCTAACAGTCTGCGGTCGGTTTTACTTTTGAGCAGGAAGTCAACCAAGGGCTAAGCCGAAGTCCAGTCGTTTTTAATCGTGGACCTAAATGGCTATCAATGGCAATAGACAGGCATTTTCTACCTATGATTTTAGCACTGCACGTAGTGGCGTGCTCATCCACCAAGCCGGGGGGTTGTCACCCGAGTCACACCTCAGAGCCTAAATGGAGGGGTCGGGTATCAGTCACTGATTTACTGATGCATGCCGGGGTCTCTCCAAAAGAGCCAATAGGCAGAATTGAAGAATAAAGTCTTCTTGAATGTACATTGTTATGTAAGAGCAAAAGGATATTTTGGGACAAAGTATACTGGCAAAATGTCACTCTGTTAGACTCAACTGAAATATAGTGACACAGAAACAACTGGAGAAAAGGAATATAGATCTGACCCAACACATGGAATATCCGACTGGAATATCTACATCATACTTTGCACCCTCGTATGATACATTGCAGTAGGCACAGACTTGCTTCAGGGTACTGGCCCAGAGTAATTGTTACCAGCACCTCTTTTCCTTTGCTCATTCTCTGTTATAACTTACATGATCACTATTTATCTATTTCACAGATACTACTGCCAGCAAGTACACAGCACAGTATTGGTGTAGTGCTAAAGTGAGGCAAAAATAGAGAGTGAGGGACTGATGTAGGTGTTAGGGCAAAAGGTACTTGTTGAAAACTATGTGTAAATCCAATGTTAGTATCCTAGGTGCCAGCCCCAATATGAAAATTATTACGCTTCAGGTCCAGGAATCTTCACCAGGGTTGGCTGCAAAAGAACCAAATTAGATAATAAATACCAGCAGAAGCAGGATCTAAGGTTGACTGGGATGTGAGGAAGCAGAATGGATTTCAAAGGAGAAACTAGGAAGAGATTTCGGGATTGGGAAAGTAAAATAATGAAAGCAGCAAAAAAGCACTACAAAGTACTACTATTCAAAGACTAGTGCTGGGCCTGTGTCTTCATGATAAAACAGTCTTTTGATATTATACTTTAAAAGGTGGTCTGGTGTTCATGTAGAAGAAGACAGGAAAAAGAGATCCAAAAATATACCCCATTTTAGCAAAAAGCTAACATCAGAAAAACAGGCATTTCATATAGAAAATGGACAGATTATTTTAAAATGTTGCTGATGTAGTTAGTATTCATTACAAAAAATGTAATTTAACTACTTCATACAATTCCAAAATACCAGTTCCAGATGGTGTAGGCACTAAAATAGTAAAAGCAAAACATGACATTTTTTTTTAAAAATAAGAAAATTTATTTTATTTTTTCTTGAACATGTGAAGTTTTGAAAAACTATATATGAGAAATTCCAGTAATGGATTAAAAAGCTGGTGTGACACATGTAGATAAATAAATAGCAAATCACAAGATTGGCAAATGTATTTTGAAACAGATAAATAAAAAGAGACTAGTAGCAAAACTAGATAATGCTAAGATAAAACAACAAATTTGATGGAAGAATGGGCATAAGAAATGAACAAAATATACAAGGAAGTTCTGAAAAAGGACCGTGCAAATGGCCTGAAAACGTATCTAAAGATGTTCAACTTCTAGTTAATAATGCAAGTTTAGCTAAGTTAGTGTATGATGCTATTCTATATACCAGACTGATAGAAATGCAAGTGTTCCCATGATGGTGTGGATACGGAGCAATACATACTCTCACATGCACCTCCTAGGTGATTATAAATTTTGGAGGAAAACACGGCACTTGTCTAGAAAAGTCCAATGTGAGCGCATGCTGTGGCCCAGTAACTTTAACGTCCGAGGAACTTCCTGCCCATGTGCACACGGCAGCACGCACAGGAATGAATATGGCAACATTATTTACAACATAAAATCAAATATGTATGACCTAATGTCCACTGATTAGACAATGTATACATAACCTATAGAATATTATAAGATAGAACACTATGCTGCAATTAAAAGTAACCAATTATAGCTACTCCTATCAGCATGAGTATATTTCAAGCAATATTTAGAAAGAAGAAAACCAGAAGAATGAATTAAACAATGTAAATGAATTTTTATAATGATTTCACTGATTGAGGTAATTTAATTAATATAACAGTTTCTTACCTTTGTTGAAAAATAAATAAAACCTTCAGTAAAAATCCAGAAACAGTTAATATGAGACTTGGGACAGCAGTGCCAATATGAAGGGAGAGACACATGGAAGTAGAACGTCGAAGAGTTTCCCGAAGACCTTGGTGTTCTTGCGTGTCCCGTGTTTGCAGAGGGTGTGCACAGACGATCATTCTTCATTGCCATTCACTGAATCGTGCACGGATGTTATATAACTTCCATTTATATTATACCTTTATAATTTTAGTCTAAAAAAATGGAGTGAGGGGTGGAAGTGCTGGCGTTGAGCATGGCACAGGGCTCTCTGGAGGCCGCGTGGGCACAGGGACCTGCGGGAGCTGGGACGCGCACAGAAGAGAAGGGTGTGGTTGTCTGCATGCTTAAGGGTGACATTCTGCACCTATTTTTGCTATGAATTTCTCAATGTCTGCTCACCTCTCCATTGGAGGGTTTGTAAAGTGGAGGAGGGAATGGCTTCCGTGAACCAGTTTGGGGGAGAATAGGAAAGCAATGTTCTAGGGCTGTGGGAGCGTCATCGGGCTGTGCAGAGCATGCTCAGAAGTGGGGCTCTGATGTCCTTACAAGAAGAGGAAAATCTGGAGATGTGTAGACACATGCAGGGGGAAGACAGCTACGTGAACATGAAAGTAGACCCTGGGATGCTGCAGCCACAAAACAAGGAAGAGGCAAAGGAGGGCTGTTCCCAAGAGAGTTCAGAGGGATCTGCCTGCACTTACCTTTAAATGTCTAAAGTCCAGAACGGTGAAGGAGAACACTTCTACTGGTTTTATCCACTCGGTGTCTTAAAGGTAGCCCTGGGAAATGGACACAGAAGTTAACTATGAAAGTAAGTGAATAGCTTCACCGTGGCCCTTCTACATACTAGCTCGGCCATTGGGAAGAACAAGAATGGTGAGAACATGATAATATCAAAAGAATGAAAGTATAGTAGTGACGGGGCCAGATATTATACAGAACATGTTCTTGAGTATGTGAGCTTTAAAGAGAAGCAATAGTGGCAGAGAGTAGGGGTTTTGAAATCAAAACTTTGGCTGTAAAGGAACTCTCGGTGTGGTCAACGATTAGGATGCCTTGGAAAACTTATAAATACATGAAGATGAAGGAGTCACTGCAGACTTCACTCAAAATCTCCCAGCTTTATAATGCAGACAGACAGCTGAATGCCCACAGTATCCAAATTTCCCAGCTCATTCTAACGTGTAGGGAGTTTGTGATTCTTAGTCAAATCCTACAGTAGTAGCAGCCAAGATTGGCATACAATAAGTATATACAAAATTATTCAATAAATGAGAGAATATGCCACAAGTTTGCTTTATAGCAACAAGGAAGAGGAGTAGATCCTGGTGCAACTCTATAGCATTATAGTTCAAAAGAATTTGGATTTGGGGGAAGAAAGAAGATAATAATATATGAAAAGAAGTAAGAGGCACTACCAGACACTTTAATTTCTTGGTATAGTATGAAAAATCAACGTTCTTCATTTTAGAAGACTCTTCCTTGGTGTTTGGCTTAGAGAAGAGAGTCAAGTGAACACTCTGAGAGTCTGAGGATACGGGGCGAGTGCTGCCAATGGACAAGAACACAGTGCGACGCTTTGGAAGAGGTCGCTTTGAAGAGAAACACAAGTTGCATAAGCTGTTTTCTGCCGGTTGGCTAGAATTTAGAGAAGTAGCCGAGGTACAAGGGGATGAGGGCCACGGTGGGGGTGGTCTCAGTTGCTTCACAGGGAAGTTTGCTCACCCACTTCCAGAGTTCTGTCCAGATCAGCAGCATACACATCATCTGCGAACTGGCTCTAAATGCAGACTCCCAGGACGTCCTCACAGTGGTGGAAGCAGACCCAGCCCCTGGAGGACTGTGCTTCCCCAGTCCACCAGGATGAGCGGATGCAGGCTAAAGTTAGAGAGCCGCTGACCTAAGTGAACTTGGAAGGCAGAAAACACTTGGCGGGCTGCTAGGTGCTGAGCTCACAGTCCTGAGACAGCTTGGAAAGAAGGTTTTCACGTAACTTCTCACCTGGGCTTAAATATGGCTCATAATGTGGTGGAATGTAAGCCTGAAGGGGATGTGAAGGCCACCTTTCTACTGCTTATCTCTCTCGCAGTCCAAGGTCTTGTGGCACTAGGGGGCCAAGAGTGTGAAGTTCACACTGCCTGGCTGTCCCCAGAGCCGCAGCCTCTGGGCACATGGGGGTGAGTGGGTGTTACCAGTGATGACAAGAATAAACATGAAGTATATCTGATCCAGAGGGGAAGCCTCAACTAATAAAAATTTTGCCAGAGCATGTAGGTGCACTCTTGCAATCCCAGTGGAGAACTGCGATTTGAGCAGGGAGCTTGGCAGATTCCTGGGCTGGGCACATAGCTCAGTGTTAAGGCCCTGAGCTCAATCCCCAGAGCTGCAAAAGAGCAGTAATAATAATTGTAAAATGTCTGTAAAATGGGTAAGTTATTATTTCTCTTATTTTCCTATAGACTATAGAAAATTTTGCCTATAACTAACCGTAATTTGAAATTTTGAAATCCAACGTTTTGTACAAAGAACACTGTTTAAGAGTACATCTTCAGGGTCACCCTCTTATCTTCCTCACTGGATACTTAGAGAAACCCTACAAAGACATTTTTGGCCTTGTAAATTGTCTTTCTCCCTCCCTCTTGTAGCAACAGTCAGATGGAAAGCTCTTTAATATTATGGCTGATTAAAAAAAAAATATATTATGGCTGATTTTTTTACAGCGCAAAACCTGCTGACAAGGGCACATTCTGTTTATCATCCTTATAAATAAAGTTTGAATGAATGAAGATGACCTTTCTGGTATTTTTCCCTAAAATTCATGCATCAGTTAAAATGTGACCGTAAATCAGTGCATTATTATATCATCGTATTTTGTGGGACAAGCCATCGTTTGCATAGTCTCTACTTAGATAAAAACACAATTTTAGTATCACAGGCTTGTACTTTTGAAAACAGTTTCTAATACAGGAAAGTTAATTTGTTAGAAAATACAAATACATGGCAATTTGGCTTTCTCTGTTGTTGCGCTGCTCGTAGGTACACGCATGGCTTCTCTTGTTACACTATTTATAGTACCGTATCTCTGATACTATTTCTCATCCCTCTAACTTCTGAATTTGTAGAAACCGAAGGAGCCAAAGAAGAGGTTGCTGCTGCCTCAACCACAAAAGGTAAATGTGGCATAAAGAAATAGTTGTCATGACTATAATATATTTATGCTAAGGATTTTAAATTGCATTCTTTACTCTTAGAGAAGAGCTTTATTTATTATTTTACTATTGCATTGATATGGAAACAATCTCTCAAGAATGGTCCTATTTATGTTAACCAGGCTTTGTTTTTAGTGTTTGGCACTGATGGTTTTATTTCTTTAGGGCCATAAGCGAATGCTAGAGCATTTACAGTCAAATTATAAAGTAGGTTACGAAAAACTGTAGAACTGTAACTGGTTCAACGCAGAAGTATGCTAGTCATCTAACAAAACTCACATGAAAAATGTTCACTTTGTGGAAGAATACTGTGAATTTAGAAAATGTGTTCTCTAAAATGCTAACTGGGGGTCATTTTGCTTTAAGAAACATCGGGGAGTTGGAATTAGATCAGTATATATCCAAAACAAAGCCTGGAAGTGAGTTAAGTGCAAAAGCCCTAGGTTCAGTCCCTAGGATGGCAAAAATAAATACAGAAAGAAAGAAAGAGAGAGAGAGAGAGAGAGAAAAGAGAAAGATAGAAAGAAAGAAAGAATAGTTACCAAGTCTATATTCAACATACATTCACACACGCAGAACTGCACATACACTCTTACATGCATAGTCTCCTCATAGAACTTCACATGTTCTTTTAAAAATGGTTTTATTGCATAAAGAAAACACATACCAGAATGGTAGAAAGATATAAGATATATGTGACACCTATCTACATGCTCAGCCCCAAATTATATATAAGAATACAAATTTATATTAATTAACATACATATATATGGAAAAATAATGAGAAATAAGGGATTCTTAAAGTAAAATATAAATAGTAGTACAAGGTAATAATTAGAATAAGTGGAGTTATTCAAATTAATGGGTGTGCTCTTTCAAACCCACCTCTATTATTCTGAATATATAGATTAGAATAAAATCAGTGTCATAGTCATTTCTTTTCCTAATAACCTAATACTTTGGTTATTACTTTGGACGTAAGCAATCACAATATAAATGTGTCATTGACATTATTTTGCTGTATGTGGTAGAGTCCCGAATATAAGTCCATATTAATATATCTTCTGTTGTGGTGTAATATTCTGAATTTGACATTTCTCATAGGTATTAAGTGGAGTGAATAAATTCTGGTTGCTTCAAAATGGTTAATTCCCTCGTACTATGAAAAGGCTAAGTAAGGTCATAATACAGGGCCAAAAAGTAATTCATCTAGGCGTGGATACCTGCTGTGTTGAAGTAGGAACCGGACTCAAGGCCAGGGAATTGACTTATGCTGAAAGCAAGAACTTTAAAAGCAAGGCCAGTTTCTGTTCAAAATCTGTAGCCGAGGGTACAATCAGCACAGTGCTCAAACAACAGTACATGGTTTTCTTCTGAGATTAAAGATCCTGCACCTGAGGGATCCAGGATGGTGGAAGCCAGTCCACAGACAGGTGCAAACCGAAGACTGAACTCCTGCAGCTGACTTACACACAGACAGAACCACTCGCAGCCTGAGTACTTCAGGGCTCAGTCAGGTCAAACGGCCACTGACCATTTTTATCCAATGAACAATGACGTAAGATGGAAATTGAGCCATCAAATGACTAAACTCACCAGAATCTTCAACTAAAAAAGGTCCTTGAGTTTAGAGTATTCCAAAATATTTAGTTTGGGATTAAATAGACCAGCTTGCTATGTAGCGGGACGTGAAAGGAGAGAAATGATCTGTTTGTAACCTTAAAACACTGAGACCAACAACTTTGTCTCCAGTTGATCTTGTGTCTCACACCCCGATTCTCATTCGCAGTGTAGTTCTGCGTGTTGGCTTTGCTTGTCCCTACAGTGCGAACAGAAACAAGTGTTCTTTTCAAAGCTATCATAGATGCTTTGAAACTTTGGTAGGGATTTACTAATTTGATAAATTACAAGTAAAAATTAAAGGGTACTTTTCTCCTTTGTCCACCAGCGTGCCCATTCCTGACATTTTCTCTCTTAGCTACCCACGCAATGTTTGATACTTTCATCCTGGCCTTAGTGTCTACCCTCAGACTCAATATGTAGCAAACTTTACAGCCTGTCCACCTTCTAGCGTCTCACAAAAATAAGAAAATAAGATAGAGGTGATTTTTCTGTCATAGATATCAGAAAATTGGGGGCTGAGGATTTAGCTCAGTGGTTACAGTGCTTGCCTAGCAAGCATCAAGGCCGTGAGTTCCATTCCTGGCACCAAAAAAAAAAAAAAAAAACAAAAAAAAAACCAGACATTGGAAAATTGTCCTTCTAAGTCTTGAACTGAGAACTGCGCTCAATATTAAGTGGAAAGTATTGATTTTACAATTATTTTAAAATTTTCAGTTGAAGAATGATTCGACATTTTAAGTTAATTGCATTGTGCTAATTTACACCTAGTATAAATTGTTTTAATTTAAGCCTACTTTTAATTCATATTTTCTTTGGAAATACATAGTATTTGGTCATTCATATGATGTTATTCATTTGTTTCGCACTTTGCAGTTTTCTATTCATTTTTCTTTCATTCAACATTTATTTGTGGGTAGTATGGGAAAAAAAAGGGAAGGATATGAATCAATATCATTCTTTTTGAGGAGGTGCTGAGGATCGAACTCAGGCCCTTGTGTGTGCTAGGCAAGCACTCTACCACTTGAGCTAAATCCCCAGCCCCAAATCATATCATTGTTAAGCAACTAAAATACTGGAAAAATATGATCTTTATGGAGTCACTAAGTAGGCCTCAATTTTTATTATCAACAGAAACTTTCCATATGACTCTAGTCATATAGAAGGCTGAAAGCTATCAAACAGATAAATTTAGATAAAGTGACATAGACACTTAAAAATATTCTTATCTGGGGAAATCAAAAGGTTTACTACACAAAGTGACTCTAGAGATAAGCCTCCAGTAATAGAGAGGTTTTGCTATGCAATGAAGAATTGGGAAGCTGAGAAGATAGCTTGGTCCTCGGTAACTGAGCAAAGCTGCTTATGAAGGACAGTAAGAGCGTCAGAAAATGAGGCGCCTGTCCCATCCCAGATGCTCTGGCCGCTGCTGCCGCCCCTTGCTTCGCCAATGGAACCATTTTAGTCCACATTACTAAAGTGTTCAGCGGCATCACCACTTTGCCTCTCCTTTAAGTCTCTGATATGGGGTTACCATGACAACATAGTCTTAGTTCTTCATGTTCTCTACCTTTAGTTCTGATCTTGCGGGACGTTTTGACCCTGTGGCCCCTTCTTTATTGGTGCTCCCCAGCTTCCAATATTAACTCGGAGCTTCTGAGTCTTTAACCTCGCCTTGTGAGATGTACTTATTCTCAAGATTAAAATACCACTCTATATCTTGAGGGTCCCAATTTCATCTTCATTTTAGAACTTTTTTGTGCATTTCAGATTCTGTGTTACACTCCCCCCAAAACATCTTTGAATTCAACCTGTCTTTACCTAACTTCTTCAGTCCTTCCTTTCAACTTGCTTTTGCTCTTCACCCTCTACCTCATTAGAAAATGGAGATGGTCTTTGATTTTTCTTATCTCTGCTACCAGATTGTTCAAAGACTCTTAAAGTTCTGATCATTTTATTCTGTAAATATTTCTTTAATATATTTTCTTTTATTCATGAGCATGACTAGCACTGTAGTTCCAGCCTTCCTTACTGTCTACTTGAACCACCGTAAAGGCCTCACTACAGTTCTTGCGGCCTGTAAAGTCCAAGTATGTTAAAATGGCAAACGGAATCCCCAGTAATCTAGTTTCTTTATCCCTCCTACTCATCTTCAGACGTGGCCTGTCTTGTATACTACAACAGCACAATTGTCCATAACTCCAAAACACTGGAAGTAAGATTTTTTAGAAGTCGGTAGAGGAGGGATGGCCTCATGAACAGATTGAGTAGTTGCCATCTGAGAGTTGGTGAGAACCATCCTATTTATCCAGGGACACAATTAATGTAAGACTTTTTCGTATATTCCATTGTCTTAATCTTTGTCATTTCCAAATACTGCCTTTAAAAAAATCTGAATAATCTTGGACAGGTTATGCAAATGCTTGAATCTCTGCATTAATAGCTCGTCCTGCTCGGGATGTGCGCCTGCTCCAGAAGTCCCGCGGAAGAGCCGCCGGGCACTTTCACTGCAGCCTCTTCCTGCCGGTGCCTTCCCTGGGCTCAGGGCCGCCCTCTAGGAATCTCTGAACGTTGCAAGCTCTGCGCCACTGGGCTTGCGGCAGGCTCTCCGCCGCCGATGAAGGATGAGAAGGGAGAGACGGTTCGTCTAGAAGAAAACACTGCAGAAGAGGAACTACAGAAAACTCTTCCCACCTCCGGGTCAGAAGTGCCTGCCCTCAGCCAAGTGACCTGCTGACGAACCCAAGTCGCCGCCCCTCGTTTCCCTCACATTAGTGCGGAACTCTAAAGTCCTGCGACCCTGATCTACTTTTTTCGTTTCACTTGTTCCCCCTAAAATAAGCCCCTTCAAAAGCAAAGCAAAGCAAACTACCTCCTCCAGTGAAGACCTTCTTTCCTCGGATGGCAGTTAGAAACTCTGCTCACTCAGATGAGGCGTTTATTCCTACAGTTTATTCTTCGTAGAATTTGGTTTAATACACTTTTCATTAGAGTCAGACATAGAAGGATCGTGCGTCAATGTAAAATGGCGTCTTTTCTGTGTAGATAATCAGTATCTTCAATGACCTCTTCTGAGCAACAAAAACAATGTTTTAGGAAACTAGATTCCTGTATTTAATATGAATGCTGTGACTGTTAACTCATTGTTGAAAAGAAAATTTAAACTTTATGAGTGTCTTCCAGTTGTTTCTCAGACACTTCATCTTCAGAGGATTAAAATAAAATACTGGAAGAATCTACACTTCTGATGCAACTTTTCTAATCAATCTTCAGAATAAGAAAATTTGAATAAGAATATATAGCCACAGGATTCTATTAAAACACAAATGACCAGCATTTTATTTCCATGGTGATTTGAGAGGGAGCACAGGATTAAGTCTGACTCTAATTTGGTGCTTGTGGTTCCTGCCTTGGGCCTCGCTTCCATTTTAGATGATTATCCACTTCTCTTCTGTGGAGCTCTCTGGTCTAGAGAAACTTGTTCTGTTTCCTTGGGGACATCTAGACTTGCCTGATCCTTCCTCCTTCTTCATATATATTGGTTTCAACCCAAAACCTCCTTTTCCAAGAAGAACATCTCAAAACTTACCCCTTTTCTCTGTCAATTTAGAATATTTATCAAAATATCCCATCTTTCAATAATACATCAAATTATCAGACAAGTCTATATTGTCTCCTTACTAGTTCAGAAACAATGTCGGGCGCTGTGGTAAATGTCAGCAACGCCTTTCTAAGTATCCCCTGGATCAAAGGAAGAAAACATGAGTGGAATTTTGAACATCTGAAAGCAGGAAAGTGAAACTTGAGATGTAGCTAAACAGTGTGAAGAGGGAAAATTATACTTGCATTGTAAAATTTCATTAAAAGATAAGAAAGTGTGAAATCAAACATCTAAGAAACCAAGGTTTTTTGTTTTTTTTTTTAATCTGAGACATAAAAAGTAACACCAAAAATTAGAAGAAATAGAAAATTGAAGAGCAGAAGGGGAGTAATGAAACCCAACACTGAACCTCTATAAAAACAATGAAATTGATGGATTTACAATAAGCATATGAAAAACATACCATCACTGGACAGCAGGAAAATTCAAATTATGCCTACAATTTATTACTACTGCACACTTACTAGAAAGGCTAAACATTTTCAAAAGCACAATATTAGGATTTGTGCCTTTTAATTTTTTTTTTTTTTTGGTTTTTGTTGCTGTGACAGAAAAAATCTTAAGTTAGTCACTCCAACTTTGCATTAGTTAAGATTTCTGTTATTCCAGAAACTGATTATTAATATTGCAATTATAGAGATGCGTCGACCACTTCTTCTTCAAATATTGCTTATTCTTCATTTTCACTATTCTGTTATTTAAAAATCAAATTTGATTTGTATAAAAACTTGTTCTTTCTTCTGTATTTGTTTACTTTGTGTAGATTTCTTATGCTTTTTGTCTCTGTTGGAGGAATTCCGTGTATTTCTTCAGATATCCATTGCCAGTTTATTATTCACTCTAAGTTTGGATAATGTGTGTCCATTCAATGCAGCCCTTCAGTGGCAACACGGGAATGTAGGCTCTCGAGACTTTGAATCTTCTCGGACACATGATTCCCTTAGGGGACCTGGAGATGTGCTTGCTCTTCGAGGGAACTTGGGATTTAAGCTAACTACACAGTGCTTTTCTGGTTCTAACTCATTTCCTGGAATTCTCCTTGGAGCATCTTAGGATCCTGCCATTAGGTCAGCGCTGAAGCCATGTGCCCTCCTCCCCACAGTGTCCTTGACCTAGCGCTGTGATTTAATGGGTGCAGCAGGATGAGAAGTGCAGTCCTCACTGGCATGTGCTCTAAGCTGCCTTCCCTTTTATGGGATTCGTGAGGCTCATAAATACTGATTGTCCTTTTAATTTGACACTTTCCTAACTTCAGAGTCGTATGCTTGACTGTATTTGGGCATCATGACTTGGATAACCCATTGGTTATTTTCCTTAAAATACAAAGGTTTATTACGAATCAGTGTCTGTTCAAATTTTATACTGCTTTTTAGAAGTAGACATATTCAAAGGTGAAATATGCCACATCTTTCTTAGTCCTTATATTCTTCCTTGCTTCTTTTTTTCTTTCTTTTCCCTCCTCCCATCTTTCCTCCCTCTCTACTTTTTCTCTTTCCCTTACTCTCTTGCCCTTCCCTTCCTTCTTTCTTCCCTCCCTTCCTCCCTCCTTCCTCCCTCCTTCTCGCTCCCTCCCTTCTTCCTTCCACCCTCCTTCCTCCCTCCCTTCCTTCTTCCCTTCCTCCCTCCCTCCCTTCCAGAGTTATAACATTGACTCTGAGAATATCAGAGCCATTTACCTTTTAGGTATTTCTGATTCTTCTGTTTTTTTTTTTTCTCCAGAATACTGATTAGCATGTTCCCCGTGCCCTGTGTTTGCCTGAACTCCAAGCTAAGTCTTTGCCTGAGCTGAATTCCAGTCAAATCTTTGAGCACAAGCGCCACAGGTGCTACTGTGCAGAGTACACACTGTCCAGTCAGGAAGCGTGTGATAACCGCGTGTCCTGGTGAAAGCGAGTGGCTCTAAATGTCATCTGTGGGTCATGCTGATGACCACCGCAGTTACTCACTTCGAAGTTGGGTTTCTTCTCTTGTAGCCCTGCGGCACGATACTCGGATGTGTCCCCAGTGTTCACGTGCCCATGAGCCCTTCATCCGTCGGTGGTAATAACCTCCAGACCTTCTTGCTTGAGTCAGTTATTTCCATGAGGCGCACTGATTTCAAGAGACTAATTTCTACCGTTTCGCTGTTTAAGTACATAAGCAATGAAACCTCCAATGAGAGCAATAAATCTTAGCAAAATCGTAATCGAAGTCATACAGCACTTGAACGACTCTCTTCTTTCTCTTCTGGTGCTTGTGATCTGGGATGGGTCCCTCTAACAATGTAGACGGATCTCAAGCAGGAGGACACTGTCCTGTCCACTGATGAAGCCGGGTTTAAGCTTGGATTTGGCATCTAGTTGACACTTGCAAGCGCTGACTCTGGCAATAACCTGCAATGTGAGTCGACGAAGCACCATCAAGCAGAGCTCCTTGGAGAGCTTGCTAATCAAAGCACAGTGTAGAGGAGTAAAAGAGCAAAGTGTGGAGAAACTAGTCGGAAGATGGCAAAGGGTTACTGTGTTTTCTCTAATTCTTTAAGATTAGATTTAAAATAGGTTTCAGTTGCATTATAGAGAGATGAGAAATGTTTACAAAGCATTAAAATACCTTGTTTAGAAGAAATATTTGGCATTAAATGAATCCCAAATGCTCTTTAAGCAGAAGCGGCCTTTCTGACTGAGCTCTTACTGGAAACCGTATCTTTTATTGCAGGTGCACCTGGAAAGAAGGACGAGAAAACAGGCAAGACAGTGGAGCAAGGTAAAAAAAAATGAAGGAGGTTGACATTATCTTCTTTAGAAAGACAACACGTTGCGGAGCAGAGCCCTGGATTCAAGCGGGCGGAAGACAATGCCCTTGAAACCCGTCGCTCTGTGTCCCTGTCCTTGCCTGTGTCTCTGTACCGGGGAGAACGGGAGGCGGCATCTAGGTTTGCCTTTCTTTTGTGTATCAAACTCTGAGTACAAATTCAGAACAGGAAAGCTCCACAGACTGCTGAATACCTCAGCAGGATGCTGAAGTTTGTTAGGATTGAGAAAATGAACGGGCAACTCGTAGATAGCTTTCTTTTGGATTTTTGGTTTCGACACGTCTTCACTAACTATAGTTAGAAGAATAAAGAGAACTCGTGCCACAATTTAAATCGCTTGCAAAGTAATATGTAAAAGTTAAGACACGAAAGAAAAAACAACAGCTGAAATAAGTTGGTTAAGTTTATATGATGACTTCAGCTATTGATTCTGCCTGAGGGTCTGAAATTTCAATGTTATAAATTATAACACATAAGATAGTTATACATTTTATTTTCAATGCAACTATAACACAATTAGATCAAAAGTGGAATATGAAATTTGAGATGCAATTAGCTCCCTAATATCCTGAAGCTAGACTTTTGATATATTTATCAAGAAAACCCCTCATTTCTTCACATTTTCTGAAAAGTAAGGTAAAGTTAAAGATTCTATTAAAAGATTGTTTAAGAATTTAGTTTCTCATGCTTTTCAAAATAAAATCACATTAAAATTGCCTTGATAAAGTTTTCCAATTTGTTTTAGCTTCTGGATACCACTTGAAATTAAAGAATTCAATAGAATATTTATATAAATATTTTTGAAAAACAGTGGATGTTTTAGTATCTGAAATATGAAGTAGGGGCGCTGGATCACATTGTTCATTCATGCACATTTCTGGACCTAAAATTCTTCTTTAAAAATGAATATAATTATACAAGATCTGTATATCTGACAAATCATTATGTATTTCAATCAACAAATGTATTTATAAAGAGCTTGAAAAAATTATGAATTATTGAATATGCATAAACTACTTAGACAATTTTCTTGGAAAATCAATTTCAATCCAGCTGAGATAAATTATGAAACCACTTTGATCCCACTGAGCTTCATAGTTTTGTTCCCCTCCAGTATAATGGTGTTGATTGTGCATGGCATCCATGGATTGTTTTTAACCCCAAAGCACATTACGAGAAGACTGACTAGAATCCAAAACATCCACAATAAAGTGACAGTACTCAACAGATAACTGATTTGAACACTGATTGTTTTATCTCTTCCTACCTGCATGTTAGTGCCAGTTTCATTAATTCTATGATGCTTCCTCAAGTGGACAAAAGATTGGAAACCATTCTCCACAATGTGAACTTACTCTTTCAGATGGTTTTTAGCATCAGTTTTTTCTTACGAAAACTCGGGCTCCTAGCTTGTATAAAAAAAGTAAGAAGTTCTTTCAGTGGCCCTTTTCTTATTGATTTAGTAAATCATTGCAGGTTTAAATATTATATGTCTGTGTTTTCCACATTTTTCAACTTCAAAAATATAATAAGGAAATAATGTTTTTGGATTACTGTCTGTTTTCGTGATGGTATGTTGTTGCCTAAGAGTTGATATGAAATATGAGTATATGAAGATTTTTATTAAGCAAGGAGTTTGTGGGAATAGGTAGTAAATAATTGCATTTTACAGATTTCATCTTAGTATCCTGATATTTATTCATGAGATGTTGCTTTAAGACTTTGTGTACTTTTCTTTATCATATAGATTTCTGTTGCCTTCAGAGTTTAAATAATCTAAAACTATTTCCTAATGCATTGAAATACAAATAAATAGTCATTCAAGATATGATCTCACTCATTTAAACTTGAACTTTCTACCTTATTAGGGAAAAAGCCTTTATGCTTTTATTTCTTAATAGATTTCATGTGCACTTTGTGTCAAAGTGTGTAATTTAATCCTCTGGATGTAGTCTGCATTGTGCATACACTGTAGAAACATGAGCTAAGCCAACCTTTACTTCATGGGAAATTCACATTGTGAAAGGTAGAATGAATTTTATTGTAACATAATTCAGCAAACTAGAACCCATAAGATGTAAGAAATAGAAATTTAGTTTAAGTTCTGTAGACCTCTAAAAACATAACTCTGTTTTACTCCTAGTTGATTATGAGCCTGGTACTTTTGAATTATTCTCCTCATGAAGATCTAAAATTGGTTAAAATACAGTTTTGACTATTGGAAAACATTTTATAAGTTGTTACACGTTAAAGGCACATGCACATGCACACAAACATGAATTAAAACACACACATCACTAACTGTTCCTCCTTTTGAAGAAGCAGTTAGCTGGAACTTCCAGGACACTCTCCCATAGTCTGCGTCTTCCACAGTAAATGTGGCTGTCCTTGGGGGGAGCCCTGAGGAATATTAGGGACAAAAAGTGCACAGAATGCACTACATGGTGGCTACTCATCACATTTCTTGGAAAAAGTACATTACATTTCATTAATGCAGTGACCTTTTTTTTTTTTTTTTTTGCAAATTGCTTATTTCTCTTATTTAGTTATGTATTTTTCTACTTGGTGCTCCTCAGAATCAGCCTGCTCTCCTAAATCCTATTTCCTTGGCTTTTTTTTCCTATTTTTTTGTCTTTCATTCTCTCTCTCTCTCTCTTTCTGTCTCTCTCATACACACACATACACACAAACACACACACACACAGTCACTCAGATGAAAATGTCTGATGAGTCTGGGGAGGCAAAACAACCACCCTGCAGAAGCATTATGAGGCACAGAAAACCAGTCAAAACCATCAACCTCAAAGCCTGAATTGTAGGTCTAGAGCCCATAGCATCTCCTTGTTTTTAATTTCCTTCCATTAAAGTGACTTAAGTCCAGTTGTGAAAAGGTGAAGAAAAAGTAGTAATAAATTAAGTCACCTACAGGTCTTCTTTGTTTTTCCTTCTCTCATTCATCCCTGTGTGTGACATCACTTGAGGCTTCTCTAGAATTCCTTCTTGGAGCTTGTAGCAGTGGCTGCATACAGTAAATGTTCAATAAATATGTCTAGTTTGAATGTAAGCATACTTACTGACAAAAAGAATACTAGGTGATGCAGATTTTAACATGCTGTGTAATAAAAATAATATTTTCATAAGTCAAAATGAGCCTTCCAATGTTGAAGATGGCCAAACATTTTAGAAATTAGGATACTAATGATTAAATTTTTCTTTATCACCTTTTGAGGTGGAAAGAGTAGACAAACATTAATAATGAAATATTATTCATTATGTCACTTTTAAAATGATATTTGTAATTGTTACTCTTAAAATTATGTGATAAACAATGAAATGGACAAAGATATTGAAAACTAAATTTTAGTAAATGCAACTATTATATTATGAAATTATTCTAAAAATATAAAATGAGAGAAAAAGTTAAAGAATTACTTAAAAAGTTCAACTCATAAGTTGAAATATGGACCACTTCAACCTTATCCTACACGTTCTCATTTCTATACTTAAGGAGCCAAATGAGACCATCTTTAACACTTTTCTAAATGTAAAAAAATTCCTATTCAACAAAGTTTGTAAACAGGATGTTTCTTACATGGGAATACAAAGGCTACTTTTTTAAAAGTAGGATTGGTCTAGGAAGACTTTAAGAGTCTAAGATTTGGGGCTGATGCTTTAGCTCAAGTGGTACAGTGCTTTGCCTAGGCCCTGTGTTCCATCCCCAGCACCAACAAATAAAATAAAATAAAATAAAATAAAAATAAGAAAAAAATTCTAAGATTCAAATGCTAGGGTATATCACACTTTATTAGTATAAATACGGATACTTCAGTGTCTCATAATTTTGTTGAAAATTTTGCAGAATATTTAGTTTCTATCTACTTAAAAATTAAAAATCACTTCAAATTCCAGTTTAGTCGAAGCGTGACAATATTTTTAAAAGATTAAATAGAATCTGATTGCCTACTAATCATCAAGAATAAATTTAACACAATTGCACATCATTTCATTAAGAGCAAACTGTGAGCATGTGTATCATAAATGTAACAAAGTTCATTTCCTGTACTGAGAGACTAAGTCCTACTTACACTGGGAAATGATTCAGAATTCCTAATTCTGTCAGCCCCGCCAGCGGGTTTCTCTTTGTCCCTGCCGCTGATGCTCCTCCATAGACCACGGTGTTCTCAATAACTACAGTAGGGTTTGGACTGTCACATGAGCAGGTGACATACAGTGCTTTGTATGTTTTCACTGTCCTCATCCACCTGATCAGAGGTTTCTGTTCCTGGTGCATGTGCCTTTGGAGCTGTGATGTGTAATTACTGGAGCTGTGTCCCAAAGTTTCAAATGAATGTTAATAATATCTAAGAGTAACATTTCTCTGAGAGATTATTTCAGTAATGATGTTTATATCTCTTGATGTGTCAAAATTTTAAAAGAGAAACAATTTTATACCTAAAAATCAATGGAGTAAACCCGAAGGTTTAGTTAACACAAATTGTATTAATTTTTTGTTTATTATGTGATGAAAAAATGATCTATTTGCACATGTTGATTAAGCCATGCTGTTGACCCTCAATAAATGTTAAATGATAATAACAATGTAATTGATTCCTGTGAATTTCAAACTTTTTTGACAACAGTTCCTATTTTAATTGTTTAATATTTATTGAGCGCCCACAACAGGTTAGGCACTGGGGAAGGGTACGAGAGGACTATAGTGAGCTTCAGAGAGAAAATGTTCTATGTGTAACACTTGAAACTGAGTGCAGCACACTTGTTTACACAGTTTATATATATTTTTAGAGAACTTTCAGCAATTCAGGGTCACACTTGTTCACATAACACGATGCACTTCTTACACTTCTTATTAATTTTAGAGTAATTTATTCTCACATTGTTTTATCTCACTCATGGTAAAAGTCTTTTTCCATTCCTTCTCTTCTTATATTTCTCCTCCCTGATCCCCCCATCCTTTTAATAAGCACACAGATCTAAATTCTACGTATTTCAGCAGAACAACACCTACTCAGCAGAAGTTTGTATTGTTGCACTAGTTTCCCACAGAGTGTTACACTATCCCGTGCACCGTTTGATTCCTGGGATTCAAGTGCTTATTTGTGGATTTCCATTCACCCCTGAAGAGAATTTCAGCCATGCAAGTGGGCCATCTGTGTCGATAATGTTGGTACTATTTGGAGGTGATGCTGAGTTACTCATCAATGGTCAGACTGTGTCCACAGTTTAAGTATTTATTGTTAGAGATCCATCTTCTGCCATAAGCAGGTATGTTCTACCTTGTTCACCCTATTTTATTGTCCTACACGATGTAGGTACATATGGGTTTCAGGGAGGGACTGTTATCCTGCCCAAATGCCTGTTTTCATTCAAATATTCTCTCTTCCAATTATCATAAAAACAAACTATTCTTTGCTCAGTGTGTGGCCTCTGTAACCATCTTTTCTCCTCTTTTTTATTGGAAATTTTGGGCATTTTGTGAAGAAGAGCACTAAAACTTTAAAATCAACCCAGGGATTCTTTCTCTCCCTATCTCAGCATTCTACACCAGAAACACCACTCTTACTATCCAGAAAGCTCAGTACTAATCAGCTCAGAAAAATCGATAAGTAGAACGGCTACATTAGATATGTTAGCTGGCTCTACCAGGACAGACAACATACCTAGGAGCAATGTGGGCCTCCTACTTTGACTTCATTTGGTATCTTCCATGACTTAGCAATGTAATTTCTTTTTGTTGTTGTTGTTTTGTTTGGTTGGTTGGCTGGTTTTGATGCTGGGGATGGAACTCAGGACCTTGTGTTTGTGAGGCAACCACTCTAATCACTGAGCTAAATCCCCAGCCCCTCAAATAATTTCTTAATGGAAATGTTGCCAATGTTTTAGGTTCTGAAAGTAACAAACTTTTTACATCAGATGTGTGCTTTTCCTTTACCATCATAGAATTCTTAAACATTGTCCTGATTTAACTTTAAACAACCTTTATGTAAAATTAATGTAATGCAAATATAAAACATTTCTTGAAGCCCAGTCTCGCTGAATTGCAAATATGAAGTGAGTTGTCCTGAAAACTCCAAATTTAGCAACAATCCACTTCAATTTCTTTTGACAATAGTTTATATGATTTAAAGGAATTTTAAAGCAATAAAAAGTATATATTCTTGATCATTGTCTACATCCTAATATTAGGTTGGTGTTTCTGTAAAACATCCTTAAATCCATGATGGGTCATTTTCTTCCTCATCATAAGGAAAACTTTTTGCACAAATCCTAATTTCTTCTCGTATAGAATGTTGATCACTCCCACCAGGATTCAGCATATGAAAACAATCTTTGTGAATTTAATATAGATACTTGAAGATGAAAATTTTGTATTCAAGAAAGAATACTCAACTTTGCTTGTCCCTTTGACATTCTAGACTGCATTGTAAGAAAAGACTACAGAAACCTGTTGTAGTGATCAGCAAGTAAACACCCCCATGAGAACTCAAGAACATTATCCAGCTGCTAATTGTTTTGTATCACATTGAAAAAAATTGGCTCCAATCAATCACTGTCACATCCTAGAACAATTACTTGTGTATAAATACTTCATAAAGGAATTAAAGAAAAAAATATGAGATTTTCAGTCCTATTAAAATGCATTGCTACTTTCTTATTGTAAATTACACAATTTAAATGATTTCAGGAGATAATATAAATTTTTATCAACATTCTACAGAAATGTACTTGGACCTTATTTATTTTTAAGACCCTAATGTTTTACATATCGATGATATAAACCAACTGAAAAAGCAATGCTTAAAATGTCAAAATTCAGCTCAGATGTTCCTTTTGAGATGTGCAAAGCAAAATACTAGTTTAAAAATTTACTCATTATTATAGCTTGCAACATGCAGATTTTAGTTCACTTGAGTTTTGTAAAGAAAAAAAGAAAAGAAACAAGTCAAACAACCCATGGTTTATCTGCATTTTCATTAATACCCGTAACAATAAAATTCATGGTGAGATTTCTTAACTTACCATTCTCAAGTGTGATTTTGGTCTTCAAGGAAGAAATAATTGGTGAAAACCAGTGATGATTATTAAATATCAACCCACTTGAACAAAAATAGTACAGAACTGTTTCAAAATACAACTAAGCCTTAGGGTAGCCCTTCCAGTACTTTGTGACAGTGGGCCAGACTTCTGTTTTGTCCAGACTTCTTTTATAAACCCATATTATTATACAAAGAAATCCCTAAATGACTAGCATTAACACTGTAATAGTCTCATATACAAGAACTGTTTCCCATGACTGAGATAGTTCAGATTTGCCCAGAATGCTGAACAGATTTTGCCTTCTGATTATAAGTGCAATCTGTGTTTTAAATACAAGAAGGAAAGTCCGATGCAGATACTAAAATGAAAATACCTTAAAATATTATAGATATCTATAAAAGAGACAAATATTTGAAATGTCTATGAGTATCTCTGGATTACATTTAAATTTCAAAGTGCAGGTCGCAAAGACAAATGTGTTACTGGCAGTCAAAGAAAATAGCATTTTATTTCTCTAACCTGGATGTAAACACGGGAGCAGTACTAGTGGCACATACACTGCAAAAACTATACCCATGACACGCAACAGTTCAACTATCAGGGGGCAAGAAAATACATCTCTGGAGAGAACAGAATGTGGACAGCGCAACCTTCTGGTGCTCTCAGGTTATTTTTACAGACCACAGCGATGGCTCCTGCGCACTATAAGTCAGTTCTTCGGTACATGTTGCGGTCTCTCAACGGAACTTCAGTTACACTGACACGATGGCTGCAAAACTGGTTAGACTCTGTGTCTTTGAAGACTCTCCATAACTAAGATACGAGTTTGGGGTCTTAGAAGGAGCCTGAAGGTCCCGTCGGCACCCGGCCTCCGTGCGGCTTTGTGGCCGAGGCTCACGGCCTCTCCCGCGGTGGCTCAGCCGCAGGAACCATCCGCCTTTCATGGGTTTCTTGCGTTCTCCCCACGTCTGGGAGGCTTTTCAATTTTCTTTTATCGCCAAACTCTACGTCACTTTCACAAGCCGTCGCAGAAGCCGATGTTTCTGTGGCACCTGATTTTGGTCACTTGGGTTGCGTTTGTCAGTTCTTCTGCTACGGGTAGAGCCCTGTGTATGTGACCATGCTGTTCTCTTTATATATTCGTGGTTTGCCGTGCTGATATTTTAGATTTGCTTGGGTTTTTGTGATCTTCGCTCTCAGCAGCACCATAGGCTTTGTGATGGGGATGTACAGACAAAGAGGGGTAACATCTCGGACTCCAACAAAGAGCTAGGTTGAGTGAAGGAAAAACCACAGGCATCCAGCGCTCTACTCAATCTGCCTCTGTGCATGTGCCTTCCAACCTTCCAACAGAGGCTGAACCTCAAGCCAACGTGCACAGTTTCAAGCTCCCAGTGCAGAAGAAAAATGCTGCATAGACAGCTATTGAATGCATCTAGCTTGTGTCTTACCATCGGAACATGCTTTGCCTTCAAAATACTGTGCTTCCCCGGGAAGGGAGCTGCAGGGCCCAGTGCTTGGTCACACGGAAGCACATCAGGAAGGTTCCTCTCTGGTTTGGCTTCTGTAGCACTCAGACCAAACCCTTTCCATGTGTCTCAGATGTCAACTTTCTTTACACGCACATACCTGGCGGCAAGTTTAGGTGCTCTTTGAAGTGGAGATTCCTTCGGTGTTCTGTGTAAATCTAAAATATGAGCACACAAAACCCAACGATATATAAACCTAATTATACACTGTCAAATAGGATTTATCCCAGATGTGCAAGGTTGTCCCAGCATTTAAATCACTTAATGTACTCTATTATATCGATATGCTAGAGGAGAAAACAAAAACCGATTATTTCAGTAGATGAAAAATAGCATTTGATGAAATCCGACACATTCGTGGAAAAAGAAAAAGAAAAACAAACAGAAACCTCTCGGCAAGGTATGAAAACAGAGGAACTACTCCAAATCCATAATGGGTGTCTATTAAAAACTACAGTTGACATCTTTCATAGTGAGAAATTAAAAGCTCTTGGGCTAAGATCAGAAAGAAAGAAAGGATGTACTTTTTTTACCACACTTACTTAACATCAAATAAGAGGTCTTAGCTAATGCAGTAACACAAGAAAAGGAAGCAAAAGTTATACAAAATAGGAAGGAAGACGTAAAACCATCTTTGTATTAAAAGGACATGTTTGTCCTTGTGGAAATCCCAAAGCAACAAAAACCTCCTGAAACTAGTCAGAAAATACAGCTAATCCACAAAATATGGTAATATACAAAAATCATTTACTCTGTAATATACCAGAAATGAAAATCTAGAAAGAACACAATTAAAAACACAATACCATTTACATTAACACAAAAAATGGAAATATTGAGTTATACGAGTAAACTAAATAAAATATGTACAGCCCATATAAGGAAAACCACAATACTCTCATGAAAGAAATACAAGAATTAAATAAATCCAAGATACTCTATGTTCATGGATGAGAAGATTCAATACTGCTAAAATATCAGTTCTTCTGAAGTTGATCCATAGCTTTAACACTATCTCATCAAAAACCGAGACGTCAGCTTGTGGATACTGATAAACCAAGTCCACAGTTTGTATGGCAAGCTAGCGGACCCAACACACCATTGAAGAAGAAGAATAAAGTTGGGGGACTGACTTTACTAGGCTTTTCCACCGAATAGAAAGGCTCAGTAATCAAGACAGAATAGTACTGGTGAAAAAAATAGCCAAAAAGACCACGTGCAACAACAGTGAGCTCAAAAATAGACCTACAAAAGTTTAGTGAACTGGTGTTCAGAGAAAGAACAAAAGCAATTCACTATGAAAAAGCTAGTCTTTTCAACAAATGGTGCCAGAACAATCCAATATACGTAAGAAAAGAAAGTAATCTAGTAGCAGATTTTATGTACACCCCCAAAATTGACAAAGTAGATCACAGATCTAAATGTAAAGCATAAACTCCCAGAAGACATCATAGGAGAAAATCTAGGTTCCAGTTTGGGAAGGACTTTTAGTTTACAAGTCCAAAGATGTGACCCATGAAAGAAAAGATAAATTGAACTTTAAAATTAAAAACTTCTATAAAAGGTATTTTCATAAGAATTTGAACACAAGGCCATCTGATAAAGGGCTAGAATCCAGAATACACAGAATACTTAAACTCAAAGAAGAAAACAAGTGAACGAAAATGAAACATCACTGCATGCCTATTGGGATGGCTAAAAGCCAACCATTGACAACAACCAATGTTGATGAGGATGTGAAACAAGAGGGATTTTCATTCTTCACTGATGGGAACACAAGTTATGACACACACTCTAGAAGACATGTAGGCAGTTTCTTAACAAAAGAGGAAACATACCCACACCATAGAGTATAGTGATCCACTCCTTGATATTTTCTCAAGTAAGTAGAAAGTGTAGGACCACACAGGAAACTACACTGTACCACAGCTGTGCACAGCAAAGTGACCAAGATGTCTTAAACAGGTGAACTGACTCATCAGTTCTGTTACATCCATACAATGGGATTTACATTCATGTTAAACACACATGAGTTCTCAAGCTACAAAAAGCCAGAGTTCTTAGTGAAATAAATCAACCTGAAAATTCCACATGTTATGCAATTTCAACTAGAAGACAATCTGGAAAAAAATATTGAGATATTTAAAAGTTTATTGGTTACCAAGAGTTTGGGAAGAGAAAAGGATGAAGGGGTGGATCACAGAGAATTTTGAGGAGAGTGAGATTCTTCTGTATGATATGGTACAGGAGGATGTACGTCTTCGTGCATTAGACAAAATCCATAAAATGCGCAGAAGTGACAGTGACCCCTAGTGTGAAGTGCAGACTTCGGATGGTGATAATCCATTAGTCCTAGTTTGTGGATTTTAGCCGCAGTGCTGTGCTAGGGAAGGAAACTGATGGGGGTGCTGGGTGTGTGGAGAAGGCTGTGCGAGTTTGGGCTGCTGTAGCAAAGTGCGACACATGGAGTAGGTCAGAAATCACAGAGATTTATCTCTAAGAGTTCCTGGGGCCGGAAGTCCAGGCGCAGGCTGCCAGCGTAGTTAGGTCTGGGTGAGGGCTTGGGGTGAGGCTGCAGACTGGTCTGCTTACATCTTTACCCAGCAGAAAGAGGGCGAGAGTGATCTCTGCAGTGCTTTTATTATTTAAGGGCACTAATTCCGCCATGTTCTACCATTACCACGCAGTTATCACACGAAGCCCCCCACCTTCTGACAGCCACGAGTGGGGTTAGGGCTTCAGCACGAGTCTCAGAGAAGCACAAACATCTGTTCTACAACAGAGATTGTGGGAACTCTGCACTTGACATTCAGTTTCTCAGTAAACCTAGATCTGTTCTAAAAATGAAAAAAAAAGTTTTTAAAAGTGCACAGAAATCTCAAAGATCTCATCCGTTATTTACATTGCAAATTATTATATTTTGATGCTCCACACCATGAATAGCAGAATAAATAAGAAGGCCTATTTATTGCTATTATATTGATATTTTATAAATTAACACTTTAATTGTGTCTCTTCAAATGTTCAATTTTCATTATCTCATAAGCAAATTTCATTTGAACACTTTTATTATAATGAGAATGATTTCTGAGATCCCACATACATGTGCTGTGGAAGAGGATTTCAAATTATTAAAATGAAGTACAAAAGTAAAAATATGTTCAATGAATAAGATTATTATAAAAATAGAGGAATGGCAGGGTGGGTGGCACATGCCTGAAATCCCAGCACTGCAGAATGCTGAAGCAACAGAATCACAAGTCCCAGCCCAGCCCGAGCAACTTAGCAAGATTCTATGTCAAAATAAACAATTCCCAAAAGGAGGCAGGGAATGGAGCTCAGTTCAAAGGTCCTGGGTTCAATCCCCAGAACCACCAAAAATATAGTAAAATGTATTATATCCAAAATTGGCAGATGATTAGAGATTATTACAAAAAATTTATTGCCACAAACATTGAGATATAAGTGTGAGATTCTTTAATTTTGGAAATTCACTTGAAATTTCATAAGTAGAGAAATGCTGGGTACACATATCATGATAAAACATATGTAATTTTCTTTTCTTCCCAGGAAAGCTATTAAGTATCAATAATTTAATTTTACTTGACACTTTGACTGGAAAACAATTCATAGTGCAAGTTGATAACAGTGATGATTTCATGTGAAGATTATGTTTTCTGATAAAATGAGATCAGCACAAAACTTGTCAAAGTTACTCATTTATTCAACAGAAACCCATTTAGTTCCTAAGCATCCGCCAGACAACATAGTAAGCGCTTCGACAGCGGTATTTGCGAGGCTGCTTGAGGCAAGCAGCCCTGAAGACTCTTGGCATCAGGGCGGTGAATCTGTGCTCGCTGCCCGCTCTTAGGAACCGTCTTTGGGTTGCAATCCACTTTCTAATCCGCTGTTCTGACAGGGCATTGTGCAGAGGCGGCCGGCACTTTTCATCAGATCTGCTGGGTTCAGAGTGCCCACTACTGTTTCATAGCTGTGATATCAGGCTACACATTTTCCTCAGCTTTTCCAGCTTTCACATCACTAACGCCAACCTCACTGGACATACATGAGCAGGGAATGAGACCTAACGCAGAAGTGCCT